>CABHPQ010141302.1:0-13413 GCA_902168405.1 Peromyscus aztecus
CAGGTCAGCATTTAAAAGCCTTGACAAACAGTACCAGAGTTCTGACCGTAAACTCCTTGAGCTCTTAGTACCAGAGAGCATGAACCTAACATTCTGTCCCTGGATGCCCTTTATTGGTCACAGAGTCCATCATTAATGCATACTGCAGCAGGACACATAGCATAGAGCAGCTAACAGATTCATCAGAGTGGAGAGTTCATCAGAGTGAGCAAGCCACTGTGTCTGGGCAGATCATTCTTTTGAGTATGTCAAGATCCAGTCCTTTCTGGGCCACTTCCAAAATCCCAACAGCAGGAAGCCTGTGTTTGCCACTGTTCCAGGTAACCATACTTCTGGGAGCTTTCTGGGGTTCCCTACAGACTTGATTTGCTGTGGGTTTGTCCTTTGTGTAACTCCTGCACGTAAAAGATGTTCCCTTCCAGGTGTTGCTAGCACCTTGTGCATTGTGTTATTTATTGCTCCAAGACTGAAAAACAAAACATTCAAGACCTTAGACTCATTTCTTTGTTATTTAGCTGCAATGCTGTGGAACTAAGCAATGCAATATACCCTTTACTTTACTTTGTTATACTTTGGGATGTTTTTAAACTTAGCAGTGCTGTTGACACAGAGATGCTATGGCCATATTAATTTAGAAAATATTTATCAATTTCTTCACTCACCAGACTCTTGACACTTTTTCAGTTCCGACTTCTTTAGAAAGAAGCATTTTAGGGTTTATGTGGTCACTCTGTGCCAGTATCTCTTTCTAACCACTAATGGCATCCTTGTGTCTCTGTTACTTGAATGTAATGCATCTGAAAGACTTAGGTCTACAGCATATTAATCCCTCCTTTCACTATTTCATAACAACTTGGGAGACCAGCAGCTAATACAATGGCAGTTCAGTAGTAATAATGAGATACCATGCACTGCAGTAAGAGTACAGCAGAATGAGAAGACTAGGAGCTGACTTGAAAGGAAAATGCTGGCTTAATTTGTTTTATCTGCTAAGTGAGATTCCAAATGGTTGCATCTACTCATAAACAAAGTTTCTTTATAGACAGAATTTGAATGTTCATTTTCCTCTCGGTTAGTATGCAAATCTCTCTGCAGCATTCCAGCAAAAGAGAATGCAACTCATTTTCTGTGCTTATAAATTGTTCATTATCATGCTCTCTGATGGTCAGTCCATTGCTCCATCTGGCATAAATACTAGGTGCTGAAAAAGGCACATTTGGGATCAAGGGGGAAACCCAGACCCCATGCAAAATCCAAAGACTATCACTTGAAATTTCGTAACATCTTACTTGTACTTGTTTTTATATATGGTAGTCTGGAAAAGTAAATGCTTCACCTGACCTCACCCACCCTCAAGGCTACGCGCAAGTGATGTTTGAAAAGTCTTCTCATTGTACAAAGGAATCTTAATTAATAGAGTTAGAGTAACACATCAACACAGTCTCCAGAAAGAAAAGTCTCTTTTCTTGTGATTGTGGTGTGAAATGTTGTAGCCTCCTCTAAGGTTGAACACTGAGAACTAAGATAATTTTGTTAGATTGATTAGGGTTTGGGCCTCTCAAAGATTATTTCTTTTTTCCTCTTTGATAAGGAGAAAATTTTATTTTATGAGTTTTTCCCAAACAGAAATATCATGTGACTGTAAATTAACCTCAGTGATTAAAGTCACCCCTTTTGTACATATATTTAACTTCTGTCGATGCCAGCATGATTGACTTCTCTTTCCCATGACTGGGAAAGATTTTCCTTTGCATGAAAATAGTACTCAAATCATGACTCTCCTCCCTCTCACTAAAATATGAAAACAAAGAAATTCAAGGGTGTCCATGACTCTCTAGATCAAGCAAAATCTACAGAGAAAACAAAATACTGTTCTGATCCATCTCTTGGGGTATGCAGAGGAATTTCAGTGGATCTCCTGCTCTTGCTGAGTTTAAGAATCTACCCAGAGAATTTTTTCCCAATTAAACCTCTGTGTACCAACAATAAACTATGCTGCAGAGCTTTTAATTAAAAAAAAAAGATGTAAAATCACACTGTCTCCAGGCACTGCTTTTATTAAAGGATTAAACCAATGAAATGTTTGGATTTTTATTGTTCTAAATATGTGTTTCAGCTGGTGCTCTCAGATCTATCGTGTGAAGAAAATGAAATGTAAGTAAATAACAAGATATTTCATGTTTTTATTTAGCATTTGAAAACTACAAAGAATCAAACTCAATTTCATTTGAAAAGCCCAAAGGTAAAAAAAAAAGTCATGATTTCTAAAAAAAAAAAAAAAAAAAAAGGAAATGCTATTGCCATTATGATCACTTTGCTGAATAATAATAATAGAGCTATCTGCAGGTGTGTAGGCTCTTGGGTTCTCCTAATATGAGGTTCCCATGGTTGTTAGGCCACAAAAGAATTGTGATGTCCTCTTCCCTTGCCCCCACACTCATTAAGTATGGCAATTTCAAGGAATGGTTTCAAAACAGTTCCTTTTCAAATACAACCAATGAACTCAAATCTTAGCCTGTGTTCTGTGTGCATTTCAAAGGGCATCAGATGCAAATTATGTGAATAATTGATTCATCTCCATACTTTCGGAGACTTAATGGTTCTCAGAATTCTATTCAGGAGATGAGGAGGTGCCATTAATAATGCTGATGATGATGAACGGGAACTGTAATGCAGTGTGGCTGAGTGCAAGTGTCAGAAAAGCACTTCTGCCAAGTGCTGTGTTCTGGGTGCAGCACTCTGCCAGCCAGCTGTTTTCAATTATCACGGCCTCATCCTCTCAAAGCCCTGTCTGTGGGCATTGCCTCTAAAGAAAGAGACGGGGCCGAGAGGGGGTTGTCCTTAGCCCTGGAATCATTCACTGTTTCAGATCATCTTGTCAACAGTGTGTGTGCGTGCGTGTGTGTGTGTGTGTGTGTGTGTGTGTGTGTGTGTGTGTGTCGCTCTTTCAGCATTGGCATGCCCTTCTATTGCTGTTTCTTTACGTTAATTTTTGGACCTACTGTTATGCTCTGTCTTCTGCTGTTTGCGACTGAGCAGTTTTTTCGTAGCGCTTGCTCAACTCTGAATTTCAAGGCTGCCCACATCTTGCCTCCTTGATTTTCTGCCTTTGACCCAGAATAATAGACCCCTATGATTGGGAAGAGCCTTAAATGTTGACTCTACTAGCCAGTCAATACGACAAGGAGGGATGGTACTGGGAAGCCTAGAAGCTGCATTACTGCTTCTGAGGTTACTGCTTTCCCTGTATATAGAATAAACTGAGAAGAGGGGGATAATCAAGTCCACAGCACAGTTTTAAACGATGCTTAAATATAAGCTTTCTTTAGTAAGCCATTTTACATCTCAGCATCTGTTATATTTACCCTCATTTATTTCCTGTTGAGTAAAAATCAGAAACTGCCTCCGTTAACATTCAAAATAGCAGGAAAGAAAGGTAGCAAAGACAAGGAAGTGGCTGGTATTCCAGGGAAATAGTATAAAAGAAATCAATCTATTGACGACGGACAAAGTCCTTTGTGCAAAAGGCCTTGCACAAAGCAGTGTTAGTTGGATGAGTCTAAAAGAAAAAAAAAAAAGACATGCTACTGTAGGAGAGAGCAAAAGTCCCATATCCAAACAAGATTTTCTTTTTCCGAAGGACTTTTAATTTAGGTTCATTTCTATGATCTGAGACAATTATTTTAAAAACACAGTACTTGACTAGAAGGTTAGCATCATCCAATACCAGTTTTGGGGATAAAGAGTAATACAAATCCACTAGATTACAGGTAAAAAAGGTCTATAGGTGTGGTTAACTCTTAACATCTTTTAGAAAGGAAAAACAAGAGCGGAAAAAAGGCTGGCCCAAAGTTCATGTGCAAACCGACACGAAGAAGGAGACTTACGTTTGGACGGAAGAAAATAAGGAGGGACAGTGCTCCGGTGGAGGCCCAGCCGAGAAGAAAGGTTCGGATTAGCTAGATACCACTTTTTTAGTGCCTCAACTTTTACGTTCCAAGATTCTCCAAAACAGTTTATATGAATTAGAAAATGATCAACTAACTAGTTCCACCTCAATTTGTTTTTAAATACTGGATATTTTTGTGATATGAATTACTCTCTTTTATATTTGTAGCTGAAATTTTCGTGTAAATAATACATTGTTCTGCTTTGTACAAAACCTAAATACTATAACTGATTGTATGAAATGAAACATGAGGCAGACCCCTTTCATTTTAATTAGTTGTGCTTTTAATCCATTCCTCTCCCCATAAATAACCAATTACACTGTCAAAGAGTATACAGTGATTTACAAAATATGAATGTTTTATATATATACATATATAAAAAATGACTTTATAAATTAATTACATGAATAGATTTCCTAATGAGATGTCAGCAATTTGCTTGGTTCAGTGGGTTAAACATTTTGTTTAATAGTAGGAAAAGGTCAAGGTGTGATGGTACATGCCTATAATCCCAGAACGCTGAGGGGAGGCTGAGGCATCTCAAGTCAGGGCTAGCTTAAACTACAAAATCTGTGCAAGACAAGCCTGGGCTATGTAGTGAGGCCCTGTCACAGAAAGTAAGGACATAACTAAATAAAGCAGGAAAGCAAATAAGAGGCAGAACTACCCAGAACTGAGAATTCAATGCCCCGTATTTTTACTGCAAAGACATATTCATATTCAACTTTTAATTCAATTTCTTACATACTTGGTGAAATACCTGAAGGATAAGCAGTCCGTGCTTTTTGTAGAGATCATGCAATTTCCGGTCAAGTTTTAGATAATACAATTTCCCCCTCACCCACTTCCGAATTATTATAGTTGAATTGCACATTGACTCATGTTGAGAACTTAAGTTTTCAAAAGAAAAAAAGTGAAATCGGTTGTTTCATTTATTCTAAGAGTACTATAAAGACATTCTTCCTCTTATTAGCAGAATTTTCTTCTGGCTTCTATACAAGGAGTAGTTTTACAACTGACGAGCAACTCTTCACTTCATTCCTCCCCATATGACCTTCTTTCTCTCCTTCTATTAACTGCGGGAAGCTAAGGCCAGAGTCAGAGATCAGCCTCCTCTTGCTGTTTTATATGAGATTTTCTGCATTCAGTCAGCAAACTGATGTCACTCTTGGCCTATTTTCTTTTCAGATACTCTCCCTGAACTTGCCCCTCAGTTCTTTTCCGGCATTCCTTTAAAGCATTTTGGACCGAGCTTCTGGGTGTAAACTGCATATGGAACTATGGAGCCTGAGGTTCCCACTTGCAGTATCACAGGGCGCTAAAGGACAGGGCTCCATTGCCAGGTCATTTCTACTCATGTGCTTGCATCTCCCCCAAAAGCTGCGCCACACATGCCGTTTCACCTCAGACTGAGTCTCCTCAGTGTTACAGGAGGAGCAGAGAACTGTGCTCCCTCCTTCTGTCCCTGGGAGTTTGAAAGTAAAGAATTTCACAGGAAGCTATGCACCCGTCCTTAACAGTTTCTACTGTAGGAAACGCTGGATGATATCATCAGAGGAGCAGTGCAGCAGCTCTCCGGAGTTCTTGAAGTTACCACATTAATGAATTTGCAGCTTCTGTCCATAGACTTACAGCACAATGAACAGTAAGGACCAGTCTAGCCATCTGTGTAAGCAGGAACCATTCCACAACATCCAAATCAAGACAAGCCTACATGTTCTGGTTCACAGAGCAATTTCCTTTGACATCTACTTGAAGAGAATTATAATCACCGCAAATGTTTACTTAAATCTGTTAGTAACTCTTATTTTTTGTTTGTTTGTTTGTTTGGTTGGTTGGTTTTTCAAGACAGGGTTTCTCTGTGTAGCTTTGTGCCTTTCCTGGAACTCACTTGGTAGCCCAGGCTGGCCTCGCACTCACAGAGATCCGCCTGGCTCTGCCTCCCGAGTGCTGGGATTAAAGGCATGCACCACCACCACCCGGCTATAACTCTTATTTTTCCATACATCTTTTCCTTTTTTCTTTAAAACTTTTAGTTAAAAGTCTTATTTAATATTCAGCCGGGTGGTGGTGGCACACGCCCTTAACCCTAGCACTTGGGAAGCAGAGGCAGGCCAATCTCTGTGAGTTCAAGGCCAGTCTGATCTACAGAGCAACGTCTAGAATAGCTAGGACCGTTACACAGAGAAACCCTGTCTTCAAAAGACAACAACAAAATATTCATACAATTTCATATAATGTGTTTGAATCCAATCTACACTTCCAATTGTTCTACCTTTCCCTTCCAACTTTTTGTGCTTCCTTCCCCTTTTTCTGTTGTTCACTCTCTGGGTTGTTCATATCCACTGAATTCATTTAATGCTGCCTATATGTGCATGGGTGTGGGGCTTCATTCCTGGAGACTGAGCAGTCTCTCAGGGCCTGCAAGCCTGAAGAGAAGTGACTCCACTTCTCTCAGTAGCTAACCACTGTCAATCGCTCCTAACATAGGGGATTCAGAGAAACAGACAGGGTGTCTCTGTGTAACAGTCTTGACTGTTCTAGACCTTGCTCTGTAGATCAGGCTGGCCTAGATAGGGGTAGGACCTCATGAGCCCATTCCCTGTCCATGCTGGGAATATGTCTGGCTTAATATTTTGCATGTTTTGTACATGCTGTCCCAGTCACTGTGAGCTACTGTGTCTATCTGCCACATCCATCAAATATTGTTTCACTGCAGACACATTCCCCCTGGCTCTTATACCCTTTTCTGCCTGCCCCACTTCCATGATGAGCCCTGAGCCTTTGGGACACCAGTGTAATATGGCCGCCCTATTTCGATCTGTGCACTCTGTGGTCTCTTTCTTTGCAAGTGGACTGGTGGTTGGTTTACAACTAATATCAGACTCCTAGACTGACTATTATTATGTGGTGATATTGTGTTCCTCAAAATATTGTGCACTCTAATAAACTTATCTGGAGTCAGAGAACAGAAAA
This sequence comes from Peromyscus aztecus, assembly GCA_902168405.1. Lineage (NCBI taxonomy): Eukaryota > Metazoa > Chordata > Mammalia > Rodentia > Cricetidae > Peromyscus > Peromyscus aztecus. The sequence continues at coordinate 6,927 of CABHPQ010141302.1, forward strand.
GCCACAATATTAAACATAGAGGTTAGATACTGGTAGCACACACCTTTAATCCTAGCATTCCAGAGGCAGAGATCCACCTGGATCTCTGTGAGTTCAAGACCACACTAGAAAGAGCCAAGCATGCTGACTCATGCCTTTAATCCCAGGAAGTGATGGCAGGAGGCAGAAAGGTATTTAAGGCGTAAGGACGAGGAACTATAGCCTGGTTAGGCTTTTAGGCTTTCGAGAAACAGTTCTGCTGAGATTCATTTTGGATGAACTCAGAGGCTTCCAGTCTGAGGAAATAGGATCAGCTGAGGAATTGGCGAGGTGAGGAAGCTATGGCTTGTTCTGCTTCTCTGATCTTCCAGGATTCACCCCAATACCTGACTTCAGGTTTGTTTTTATTAACAAAACCTTCTAACAATTCTGCTACAATTATTCTTCAATGATAACTTTATTTTCAAGAATGCAAACTCTTCCTACTCTGAAAATATTACATTTAAAATCTGAGCAAATATAATATTGTTAGTGTACACTTAAGAGCTCAAAAGTTGCTTTTGAAAAACACAGTTTGGGAAAGGACTGGAATCCAAGAAGGAAGGATGTCCTCACTGTCAGAAGTGCCATCTTCCAGCTAAGACTTGCTCCTGAATAACTCTGTAGGCTTCTTCCAGAATTCTCCAAGTTTAGGAACCGATGTCCTTCCTCATTCTGGATATCAGGTCTGCATGTGTGAAATGATCAGAATGAAATAAATGTTCCCTCAATGTTGGACACTGTGAAAATAAGCCATGACTTCATTTCTACAGTGAGGTTGCCTGACCTTTTGTTTATCAGAACCTCCACCAGGGGGTGCAAAGGGCTCAGAAGGAGAAAATGAAATGAGGTTGTGTGTGTTAACACTGAAATCCATGTTAAATGGCTCAAAAGTTGCAATTAGCAATGAGATACTTGGTATTTATAATTGGCTTTAAGTTTTGTGGACCATCTTAAATGGAAAAGAATAGAGATGGAGATTTTTATTTAAAGATGAAATGCTCCGTATTCCTAGCCAGGAGCTCAGGTCAAGAGTCTAAAACAAGAGTTCCTGTTTTGTTTTGGGGTTAAGACAGCATAGCTTAAGAAGCATACTATGTTTTTAAGATTTTTGCAATCAGTACTTTAGAATTTTATGACTATAAAAGATATATATATATATAATTGTAAAAATACTACACTATCTCAAAGGATATAATTTACATGTGATAATTTATGTCTCTATGAGACCAACTAGACTCCTTATGTGTGGACTGGCTCCTGCTTTACACGGATGGTTTGACTCTTTGATCTTTATAGTTATTCTTTGTGCTCAGCGGGTAATGTATTCACTGCACAAGCACTTGCACCTGACCTCAGTCCACAGAACTGGTAATGAGAGATCATGTCCCCCTTCTAAGATGTGCCTCTGATGATTTTCAAGATCCTGCGCTGATACTCACTTTGCTTAGGATCCATTTGTTTGTTTGTCTGTTGTTTGGTTTTTCTAGACCGGGTTTCTCTGTGTAGCTCTGACTGTCCTGGGACTCACTCTGTAGACCAGGCTGGCCTGGAACTCACAGAGATTGGCCTGCCTCAGCCTCCTGAGTGCTGGGACTAACGGTGGAGTGCCACCATGACCCGGCCTCTTAGGCACCTTTTTAAGGTTACATTTGAGTGTCCATTTTTCTCTTAGCCACTTGTGTTTATGAACTTTTCTAGCAACTGCAGGTATCCAAAACCGAAAACAAACCTCAAATTCAAAGTTCAAAAAAATCAAAATTAAGTCAAATTCTGCCTTAGTGAAATCTTTTTTGTCTTCTAAGTTTGGGAAAAAAAAAATCCATGGTGTTACTTTAGATATGTCACACATGACTTCTGACTACCGTAATGGAACACCTGGTGCACCACCTCCTGGAGGCTGCTGGAAGCCATAGTTGATGAATGCTTTCAAGCTCAAAATGACTTTAATGTTGTCTGAAGACAACATGACTGAAAATGGCTGCATCTCAGAAGCTGATCAGGCTCTGGGTTCCAGTCATTCATATCCCACACGCTGAGGAAGCCATGACAGTCTCTGTGTATTGAGGTCTTTAAAGAACTCCCTCAGCATTCAATGTACCATACTTCCCCGCATAGGGGGGCACTCTGAATTGAATAACACGTGCATGGTCACACCCTAGAATTTAATCCCACAGATTATAAACCCTCCTTAGGGAATTTGAATTACAAAGCACTCTACTCTGGATATCTGAGAAAAGCAGAATGAGAATGGTGGGATGATTATCTGCCCAATGCCTCTGGCATTTTGACCTTAAAATGCTCCTCACTAACTTCTCCATGCTTAAGACAAGACGGGGGAGGGAGGAGGAACAGTGGATGGTATGTAAAATGGAAAAAAAAAAAACCAAAAACCTTTAAATAAACAAGCAGACCTTGGGGCGGGGGGAAGGGCAGAAATCTATCTGCTTTTAGAATCGAAGCTATTGCAATGAAGCATTTTCTTTGCACGTCTAGTGGTTTCCAATTTTCCTGTCTTCTCAGGACCTTGAATGAAGTAGACATGGGGAAAATATTCTCTAAGTCTATTGGGAATGGATCTGTAGGACACTGAGCAGCCGAATATTATAGGAAAATAGATGTGTTGAGTATAAAGTTTAAAGCACCAAAGAATAGTCTTTAGCTGTCTAGAATTAGACACTGACACTCTTTCTTTCTTACTAGGTGTGTAAACTATGAGAACCAACATCCTGACGGCTGGTATATCTGGTAAGGATTTCTTCAGATTGTTTTATAAAACGTGTGGTTGTCCATGTGTACTTGGTCTCCTAGATAATTTGAAAGAGCACGTGCAATCAAGAGCTGAAGGGAAATTTAGGGGAGTGTGAGTCAACAGCTGTAGAAATATCAATATCACTACAGTATTTGCTAAACGCCTCCTGTGATAAACAACAGTCTATTGTTTTCAAGACTGAATGTATTCTATAACTCGAGTTTGTTAATGATAAAATAATTGTCCCCTCTTGAAATCTTTCTAAATTATTCTTCCACTTCTGGTGGTAAAACCCATTCAACGTAGCCAAATGTGTCTTTAATGAGATACTCCTCCAGAAAATTTAAAGCAGTTCTTCTAATTCCCTAAATCACAACTTTTATACCTTCCAAACTTAACACTAACCAATTCTGTCAATAAAATACTCAATTCCTCAAAGGCAGAGAGACACTGTCTTGTCTGTCTTGAATCCTTAGCCCCAATATCTCAAATATTTACATTTGTTTAAATACTAATTAAGTGGATAGAATGTTGAATAAAAAGAAGAAGAAAATGGAAAAAAAGAAGGAAGCAGAAAAGACTTCACTTTTTAGATTAACCCTCTAATTTTCAAGGAACAAATGATTGTCACCAGCTATCAGCACCAACCCTGCCTGAAGACCTCCAGTTGCACTGGCAGTGTAGGGTGGTGGTGGATTGCCCCACGAACTCAGCATTCTGGTTTGCTTGCACTGAAGCTTAGCTGAGTCCCTGTATACTTCCCCAGCACTTCCAGAAACTCCAACTCCTACATGCTTCCCGTTACTTTTGGTGCCAGGTTCCTACTGCTGATTTTCTTGGCGGTTCTCCTTTGTGGAGTAGTGCTTCAGTGTCTCCAGTGCTGGCTGAAAAGGTGCCGAACTGACTCTCCCAGACGCACCGTGGCTGTTTTTGCTGTTGGAGACTTGGATCTCATTTATGGTGAGTTGTCTGCATACTTCTGGATTCCTCTATGAAACCTTGAAAAACTATCATTGAAAGCACATTTATACACTTAAAAAACACATACCTATTGGGGGACTCAAAGACATGTATTAAAGGGAGACCATACAAGAAGAAAAGAGACAACAGAGAAGAAACATGCCTCACTGACTCACAGAGCATGGCAAAAGAGGCTAAGCAGTTTTTTCAATCAACAAATGAAGAGTGTTATGCCCAGATCATGGCGACCCCCAAAAGACCACCACAGAGATTGAATCCCATTTGTAAAATCAAAGAGCCTTTATTCAAGTCTGCTCGGTCTTGGACCCTCGGTGTGACCGACTCAGGGGTAGGATTGGAGAGTTCAGGGCCAGGCAGGGAGGGGGTTTTAATCATAGCAGAGGTTGAGGGTGAGGAAATTTCCAGGGTTCAGGACCCAGATAGGCTAGGGACATCTTGGTAAAAGAGATATGGATGTGTGCCTGTGCTAAAGGACTCCAGGTGATATCTTAGAATGGTTGCAATGGAACGTTTGGAATGTCAGGTATTTCCCCTTAGATGCTGGCCCTCCCTGGGTGGGGTCAGTTTATGGCTTTTCCTGGGGACTGGGTGGTACCTGCCAGTAAGCTTGTCATGGCAGCTGTGTGATCAAGCTGTTTTGGGACCCCCCCAATAGAAATATGAGGAGATGAACACTTCAAATGAGTGGTAGGGCTTACAGTTCAGAAGAGCATCTCTTGGCTTTGATGTCCCTGGATCCTACGCTGTAGTTAGAATCTTAATCATTAAGCCTTTGCCAACTCATTTAACTCATCTGAAGTGACACTGAGCCATATTATCTGAAGCATCAGTTGCCAGTGCAGAGTCTGAAACCATCAGCATCGGGCAGAAGAAAGTCAGTTGTGGTGTACTTTCTCTGCAGAAACACCAAGGAATCCTGAATCTGCCGGTACTCATCTTGTCTATCCCAAATCATGCCCTGCCCATCATTTTCCAGTTTTCATTTAGGGTTTAAAAAGAGGAAAAAGAATTATTTGTATCAGTCAGTCTTTTCAGTAAATCGAGTGAAAACCACTTCCAAGCAGCTACAATTGATAATCCTTTCTTAACCCTTAAGCATGGTCCTTTCACCCAGAGATGGTGAGATTTTTCCCTCCTAGATTTTACTTTACCACACGGTTACCCAAAGAGTTCTTGATAAAAACTAACTTGGCTATCTTTCAGAAACTTGGGTCAATGTGGAATTTTCAATATATAAAACAGAAAAACAAACAACTATATTGAAGGGGTAAAAAGTAAGCTAAGAGGATTTAACTTGAACATGTAGTGCTCTTGAGATTTAGTGATTCTTAAGCGTCTTTGGAGTGTTCAGACACAAAGGGGGTCATCAATATCACCCCCTCCCAATGCTCAGGGATCATTGCAGAAGAGAGAGCCAAAAGATCACGAGCCAGAGGCCAGGAAGGACCAGAACAAAACAGTGTCTTCTGGGCACAACAGGACCACTGTACTCATCAACTCACAACAGCTGTGGTTGCCTGCACAGGACCTGCTCAACGCAAGTCAGCCAACATTCCAGCATGGAGAGAGGGGTATACAGGACCCTGTTCCTAGGTGGGAAGCTGTTGACAATTAACAGTCTCTAAGGGTGTGGCACCTGGTCATGCTCCAGGAGATGGTCTCTTCCCACAGGCAGCACAAAAGGGACTCACTCGGTGGGTTAGTTAAAAAAAAAAAAAAAAAGGACAAAAAGTTGAAAGTAGGTAGGGAGGTAGATGTGGATCTGGAAGTGGGTGGGGAGGTGGGCATGGACCTGGGAGTGGTTTCCAAAAGGAGTTAGAGCAATTATTATCATGTACACATGAATGCAATTATCAAAGAATTAACAAAAATATATTAAAAAGAAAAATATTGAGTGATTCTTCCCAGCATGAAGTCATTACTTAACAAGGAAAAGACATTATCAACCTGAGAAATGGTTGTTTGGGAGAGGATAATTAAGTTCTACAATAAAAAAAATAGATTTTTCTCCTAAAACAAAAATTACTTTTCATGTGGCATCAAGGGGATTAGGGTCACTAACCTAACAAAATGTTTGTCAAAGGGATATGCATGGAAATATTGATCTCCTTTTCTTTATTTAAATAGAGTTAGTTAATAAATGTAATGTTCTTTCTTCCGAGTAAGCTTTTATTCCTAAAGAAGAGCAAACAGCCTTATTGTCTTGACTCTTCCCTCCCTCTGAGGAAAACACTTCCATTAGGCTACCTTCAACCTTAAGAAAAGTCTCCTGTATCTTCAACATCATACTGCCTGATGATTCTGTTACAGTTCTTAAAGACTGCTGCTATAGCCATGGTTGGGTGATGGTCTTCTATTTGTTGCATGGTGGTTCACATATCTGCTATTGAACTTGTTTGTACAGCCTCAGAGTGGGGGAAGAAAAACATTAAATCTAACACATAACAATAATCTGCATGGATGTCTCGAGAAGACCTGGGCCTTAGAATTACAAGCTCTGTATTAGGCTGAAGTCATTATAAACATAAATAAACAAATACCAGAAAGAAAGTGTTTTCTAAAAAAGCTAATATTCAGTTCAGTTCTACCAAGTCCTAAGCAATAGTTTGAGACTTTTCCAACCTTATCTCTATTTCATAAATGTCAACTCCAGAGAGTGCTCATCAGTTCTCTTAGAAAAGATCTGCTCCTCTCTCTCTCTCTCTCTCTCTCTCTCTCTCTCTCTCTCTCTCTCTC
>CABHPQ010141302.1:13423-45741 GCA_902168405.1 Peromyscus aztecus
TCTCTCTCTCTCTCTCTCTCTCTCTCTCTCTCTCTCTCTCTCTCTCTTCCCCTCTCCCCTAGTTAATATATTAGTAGACCTTTGCTATGAAATGGGGGTAGTTAGCTATACAAATTAGGTGTGAGTGCTCATATCCTAGCCAACTCATCCCATGATACATCTCAGCATTCAGATATTTAAAGACCCATCCCGGATGGTAGGGATTACATTATAGAATCTTAATTCTTGTCATTTTCCAGCCTTTCTTCCCAAGCCGGCTAGTAAAGCTTCTGGTTCTTACTTTTAAAGAAACACTTAAACGTTCTTGCAATGTGTCTTCTACTGCTGTGTATTGTGGACGACATTGGGTTCAGTTGCTTCTTCTCTTGCCAGCTCAGAGTGGGCAGAAAGCAGGCCTACCTTCTTCCGCCTCTTCCCCAGCCTGTCTGAGGCGCTCACCTTCCTGAGAAGGCAGTTTTTGATGCAAATGCTGACCTAGAGTTGTGCCCTTTGGCATTCTTATTTCTCTCTTCAGGAACAAAATGCAGGAGAGCAATTTAGACAGTGGCCTTCTCTGTCATTCTAGGGAGTGCCAACTAGCAATTTCAGGAAGCAAATTCCAGAGAATTAATATTTTGGGACAATTTACAGCCTCGACCCACACTGTATTCACATAGTAGATGAAACTGTAATTATATTTTCACACTCGGAACACATCTGTTTCGTTTCTATGTATTTACTCTCCCAGGAAATAAGAACCCTTCTTGATCCTGTGGTTCCTGCAAGATCCAAGAAGGATCAAAACAACCATACCTACCTCCACAACTCCTACAAAGCATGTGCTCACAGCCCGAGCCTGAGCCTGAGCCCAGCCACTGAGTGATTCATGGGCCTACTCCGAGGTTATGGGAGGGCATTTTTCAGTTTTCCTGACATCCACCATTAAGAAGAGGGAATAAATAAATAGAAATCACGTGATTGACACTGATGAGCAACTAGAATAGAGAATAGGGCTCCTGACTCTCTGCCATCTCTGACACACAGAGGATGCTCCCCCTGGACACAGGATGTGGGAAGTAAGCCACTAGAAACATCTTAATGGACACAGTACAACTGCTGTATTAACCTTCATTTCCTCCTGGACCTTTATTTTATCTCTTCAGAAGTTATTTCACTTTAATATCACTACTTATTGCATATATTAATTGAAATTGCTCTGTCATTCTGACATAAGGGGCAGAGGTTTCACACTCAGGATCTCACAAACATTGCCCTCAAAAATGAAAAGCCAAGAAGAAATTTTTTTTATGATTATTAAAGGCTGGAATTGATTGAACTTTACTATTACAAAAATGTATAAAATAGGCAATTTTATACACATGCATTTCCTGCCAATGTTACATCGCTCAGGTTGGCAATTTATCTGATTAGAAATACTAAAGAGAAGGGCTCTGCACCCATATATATAAGGTGTACTTAAGGAAGATGTTGCCAGCACAGTCCGTAGCAATGTCTGATGAGATGCCAACTCTGAGAAATGTCCCTGGGACCTCGGTGAAACACTGCAGACCCCGGGAGCATCTCGTGGTCCAGTGATGGCATCTTTTCACAGTACTCTGCTGACTCAGTGCTCAGGTAAATGAATACTACCCACTTCCCCCACAGCACCTATGCCCTTGAATGAAGTAGTCTAGAGTCAGAAGCCCCCTATGTAGCCACTGGATCCAACAGAAGAGACCTTGACATTTATTGCACTCAATCTTCCCTTTTGTGTCCATGCTTGCTATATATTCGTTATTCATGGGAGAGGAAGAAATAATCCCTCTGTTATAGCTTGCTGTGAGCCACTTTGTGTATCCATTAAATTCATCTTATCAGGTCCTATTGGTTGGTTGTGTTTGGACTTTCTTTGGACCACCAGCTCCAAAATAAGGACTCAGAAACTTCTTATTAATTATGAAAGCTTGACCTTAGCTTAGGCTTGTTCCCAACTAGTTCTTAAAACTTAAATTACCCCTTTTATACTAATCTACATTCTGTCATGTGACTCATTACTTCTCTTTGGTACCGCGTGTCCCACTTGCTTTGTGGGAAGATCCTACCTAATTTCTTCCCAAAGTTCTTATTTCTGCCCAGAAGTCCCACCTATTATCTCCTGCCAAGCTATTGGCCATTAAGCTCTTTATTATACAAATCAGAAGGTGCCTAGGCCCAGACACATCTTCACGGTATACAAAAAGATTATCCTACAATATTTGGAGTTACAACCTTGAGAAAGCCAATTCAATTAAAATTGTATAACAAGTGTGGATCTTAATCCAGTCTGACTAGCATTCCTCTGAAGGGATATTAATTAGTCCCCAGACAGGAACAGAGGGAGGATACTGTGAAGACACAAGGGGAAGATGGCGTCATCTGCAAGCTGAGGAGGGAGACTTCCCAAGACAAGAGAGCTACTGATGCTTGTTCCTGAATGTCTCCTGCAGGGTCATGAGAAAAAAAAATTCTGCTGATAAAGGCACCCAGCTAGTGGTACTTGGCTGTGGCACCCTAACAAACTCATGCAGCATCTCAGCAGGAGCAGGGGTTACCAGAGAATAGAAGGGATAAGAAGGACAGCAGTTAAAGGGGTAGAGCCAGAATCTTAGTTGGATGTATGAAAAGCTCTTGGCAGGGATTCATTTCATAGAGACTTTAAGCCATCCCTTTCTGTTCTGCTATGGGCACACCTCCTCTTCCCGTCTCCAGCCACAGACTCAGCTAGGCAGTTTTCCTTCCTTCGTTATCCTCATTCCGACCCTACACCATCTCCTGTGTCCAGTTCTGCACCAGCATCTCTGCCACCACATCCACTCAGCCCTGGGTCTTCCCAGGTGCCACCAACTACCAGCCAGCTTCTCTCTTGCTCTTCGCTGTTTCTCCCAGGCTTTCATCCTACAGTTATTTAGCTGGTTTTTCCTCATTCCTACTGAATTAGGCGGAAAATGATAACTTGTTTGAACTTTTTGTCAACTTCAGGTTATCTATGATTTTAATAATTATTCTCACGGATAATTGAACAGAAAGTACAGAAGGTTTGCAACCATCAGTTATTATTATATTCCATTATGTCAAGTGAAGATAGTAAAACAGTGAAATAGACATTGCTGTGATTTCGAAATAAGTAAAAAAAAAAAAAAAGTAAACAAAAGAATTTGAGTTCGTTAGATTGTGTTTTAGTTTGGATTTGAAAAGTAATGTCAAGTGACTTTTACAGTGTATTCACAACCGAAATAATGAATTCTCTAAAAATAAAGGTAAAATTGTGATCTCATGGAAAGTAAGGTGATAAAGCTGAATAGGAGCCCATTTTAATAAGGAAGTAGGCATTTGATGATATGAAGGGAGATAAATTGGAGGTTTGGGAGGTGAGTGGAAGACAGTTAAGGTAGTATGTAAGTGACCTAGCATTCATTAGAAGAGCATATAAGAGACAACTCCAACTTTGTCCACATTTAAACAAACACCAGCAGTGTACTATGATGTCTATGCAGCAGTCCACCTGTCCTCATCCCACCGGTCCCACTTGTCCCTGACAAGGACCTCTGACTTTCCTCCCTCCAGGAAGGCTCACCCTGCCTCAGCCTCTTAGGGCTGATGGCCTAGGTACGCTGCCTTCTCTCTACGCTACGCAATCTCTCTAACCCCATCTTTTTCTGCAGTTTCACAGATGACTTTCTGTTTTTCGTATTTCAGAAAAAGAAAAAAAAAAAAAGAGCTTCTGGTTTTTTCAGCCATGATTAAATGTGAGTGCTCTCAGTTGGAAAGAGAAAGGAAGGCTGGAGGGATGTAGACAAGAAGCAAGCCTTTGCATATCCAAGTCTTTCTTCTTGTAGGTGGCTCAGGATTGTTTTATCACAGGATCTGTTAGAGATTTTCTATGTAAGGGTTTATATTCCACATGTAAGTATCTTATGGCATATTTGGAAGGGAAGAGGGCGGGCTTCATTCCCACATTTGTGGGAAGACCTGCGAATGGCAGATGATTCAGTGTTTCCCAAGTGTATATACCTCAACTTTCACTTCTTCTTCCCAACGGCACTCTGAAAACTTTGCTACCATTCTTCATAATCTGAAGACGAAAAGAGAAAGACATTCACAGGTGAAGCCACACGCTCAGTGTATGGTAGAACGATGGCTCGCATTCAGGCTTCTTAGCCATTCCTCTATATGAGGAGGGAGAGCTGAAACGGGAGTACGGCCAAGCCTGATGATTCATATCCATAATCCCAGCACTCAGGAGACTTAAGCAGGAGGGCTGCAGGTTCCAGGGCAGCCTGAACTACATAGTAAGTTCAAAGCCTGGAGGAGGAAAGTGGTGGGACTTCCTCCTTCCCCACTTCCCAGTGCTCCAATGAGGGGTAAGAAATGAAAGAGGTAGAAAAAAGTATGTTAACATACATCAGATCTGTTGGAATTACTATCAATGATGTATGAAATCTGGACTCTAATTATAGTAACTCAGTGATAAATGTGTGGATTTTACAAAATTGAAAAATAAATGGGTCCTTCAACCAACAGTTTTCTGACAAAGTCATAGGGTTTTCTCGATACTTTTAAACTGAGTTAACATGTTATAAGGTAAACATAACATAAGACTAGCAAAATGTCTCAGTTGGGTAAAGGTGCTTGCTGCCAAGCCTGATGACCTGAGTTCAATCCCTGAGACCCACACAGTGGGAGAGGAGAAGTGACTCCCACAAGTTGTCCTCTGACCCCCACACATGCCCTCTAAATAAATAAGCAAACAAACAAATAAATAAATCCCTTGCTCCACCCACTCCAAGCCACATGAAATTGTATATCAACATACTCAAAAAAAAATGACAATTGGTATATCTTCAGTTTCCAAGTTTTCTAAGATCATTAGTTTAATTAGTTTATCAATAAAACACCTATGGTTTTCACAATAACCATAAGAGTAACAGGCAAATTTGTAGTCAAGAGATACTATTTCCCCACCACAGAGACCAGTTGTCAGGATCATATCACTGGGATCACAATATTGATGTCAGCAGGAGAAATCAATTAAAACTACATAAAAAATAAATGTGTCAAGCCACTGGCCAAACATTCCCAGGCAGCAGGCTAAGTGACTTCTGACTTCGTGCTGAGTACATTAGCAGCAGTCTACCTGGAGAACGGCTACCGTTCATGGCTGGAGTTCTGAATGGAGGTAATTACTGAGATAAGAGGACTGTAGAAAATCAGCTTTAACTCTATCCGATGGAGTCCCCCAGCTTAGCTGACCTCAAGTCCAAGATTATGCACTTCATAAGGTTTTACCTTCTACACTTTTATTTAGGGATGTTTGTCATATCTAATAATGATAATGGTGATTTAAATCACTAAATAACAATTAATATAGAATTGATAAGAAAACAATGTTACAGATTTAAATTGCTACACATTCCTAACGCGGCACCATATCTGATGCTATGTAAGAGCAGTAACCCTTAACTGTATGCCTGGCTCATTTTAAACATTAGACATGTATTTGGTTTTCCTGAGATTTCCTTCTTCAATGCTGGGGATTAAACTCAGGCCTTGCACATGCTAATCAAATGCCTCACCACATCTCCAGAGAGTTAATGTTGCTTTTACAGAGATAGACACCGTCATTATCCTTTTGCTCAAGAAGAGAAAAGTGAGCTAAATAAATGTAATAGCATAGGGGTGGGTTATTCAGTTTAAAAAAAAGCATTCTAAGAAAAATCCTGGAGCAAGAAGTAAAACATATTCAATACATTTCTGTCTTTCTTATGTAATGCTAATAACCAAGGATCAGCAAGATATGAAATAAGGCAAATGCACGTGTAGAAAACATAATTCTACATTATCATAATTCATACAAAGTAATCATTTTGATAATGTGCATATGGATTCCTTCAGTGAGCTAATGTCTAGTACTCTGAATTCACTGGTAACTATGGTATATTCTTTGCAATATAGCATTCTTCCAGATGCTACCAAGTCTGAATCCTTTCAGGAACGTTAGTGAACCTCTTTTTTTGGAGGACAGAGAGAAACAATTTTGACTTTGTAACCCATAGAGTTTCTAGAGGAACTAATGACCTGGTCATTATAATTTAAAAGCTGACATGATCAATATGTAAATATGTGAGAATGCTTGTGTTTCAGCTAAAGTTAATATATAAAAATGTCAAAGTAATTCAGAGTTAGATAAATATCCAGGATAAAAATAATAAGTATGCAAAAAGAGAGGGTTATAAAATATTACTATTGATTTTTCCAGTGACTCAAAATAATCCTTCAAGGCAATCCTGATTTCTGAAAGAGCCACTGGAAAAAATTCAAGGTCCCTCAAGGTTACCACTTTGTAAAAGGAAATGCTTGTTTAACGGCTGTATTGTACATGATCTAGATGTAAGGACATCAATTTGAAAGTTTTTCTTTTATTTAGAATGTTTTGTGTTTATTATGTATGCATTTTAAGTGCAAACTTGTCACCACTTATCTCAACATACTTATTACCTATTACAAGGAAACACTGAACTATTTGTATTTGCTGTATTTTGAAAACCTAAATATGGCACAATGGAGTTTAGTAGTAGTCTAATGTTCCTAGTGAGACTTGGGTTTCCTATTAGTGAAACAGCATTAGCAAAAACAGCATTAATGTTTAGATGAATCATCTCCGTGGTCCCCAACAGAATGTTTCTTTCTGGTTTCAGCTGCTACATTGTAAAGTTTCCAGGTGGGTTAGTCAGTAATGGTGTAAGCAAATCATTCTGGGTATTTTCCCCTTGTAGTGACTCAGCTATCAGTGTGGCGAGAAAGGTGATGTGAATGTTTTTCTCAAGGGCACAAATAAATTTCTATTTCTCCAGTGATGCAAGAAAGGCCAGATTCATCTCCTCCGTGCATTGCCTGAAAGGTGACTCACACCCCTGCATTTTTTTCCAGGTACAGAAATGGCTGGAAGTCCAACGGCTGGAATCTGCCTTCCTACCCCAAACACCGAACTGTGCCAGGCTCCATGTTTTGATGCCTTAGGTCCTCCACCTCCATATGAAGAAACTCCAAAAACAAGCTGATTGTAGCCAGGATCAACAGTGGAATGCATTAGAAATATTTGTAAATAGAGACAACGAATTTTAAGCAAATTCTATGGCTTAGTGGAAATTCTTGGAGGTCTATTATAGAGTCTGAACGTACTAGCAAACAAAAGTGGGTGGAAGGGAAAAAAATGGCCATAGTGATGTTTTGACAGTGAATTAGTAGACTCTGTAACAATGCTTCCTTACACATTTAGACTAGACAACAACCACATTTTCTTTGGTAAGGAGGCAGCAATAGGTGCTAGGAATCATGTGCATTAATTAAGCCTCCCACTGCCTTCCACAGCGTATCATTTGATGATCCAACATCTCCATCTTCATCAAGCCTCTAATAGAGTCAGTGAAAATAAATAAATACATAAATAATTTAACAATGGCTCGAGCATAGATTCAGGTGTGACTAGAGGGAGAATATTGGGTTAAAGCCGAAATGAGAGAGTGGGAAGAAAGTACTGCATTTGAAGTTGACAGAGGAGAACAAATGGAAAGGAAGAGGAAAGATTACAAGTCTCAATACAGGACGTTCTGCTCCCCAGCTGGAGAACAGAGAACGTGTACCTAGAAGCAGACGATTGCCTAAGACATAAACTGTGGGTAATGATGACATGGGGAGAGAAGGGGAAGGGTGTCATTGTCCTTGGGGAATGTGAACTCCAGAGCCCGGTCTTTCCCGGGTCCCTTAGGATTTGCAGCAGAATAGAAAGAAACTTTGTTATAGATGCCTTTTGCTGCTTGAGGACTGACAGGAGAAGTAGCAACTTGAAATTTCTAAGCATCATTTGGCAGAGGCAGGGTAAAAAAAATTCCATGCCAGATTCCACACTAGCTGAATACAGACAGTGAATTTATTTCATAAAATAATTGACCTATCCACTTGATTGTCAATCTAACTTGACTAAACCTAACTCCAATCTTTTCTCAAAATTGCTTTTGTGAAAGTGTTTCCAATCTTCCTATAGCTCAGGCAAGGACTTGTGTTACTTCATGTAACTATGTTGTCTGAAAGTCTTGTTGACCCCAGTTTCAGAATTTCCAGACTCTGAAGGTTTCCTACATAGCACATCTCCGGTATGAACCACCTCTGTAAGTCCTTGCTGGAGTCCTACAATAGATCTAAACTGGTCCAGGAGCCCCACGTTTGTTCTCGGGTATCCTATTGACCACACAGTAGCCAGGAAACTCATTCAAAGTTTTAGAACAGTTTTAGATTTGCGTACATACTGAGGAGCAAGTGGAGATATTTCCCATATTCCCTGCACTCACACATGTACAGGGTCTCATAGTATTGCATCCTTCACCTGATGTTGCTGCATTGACACGTCATCATCACGAAATGTTGTAGCACGAATCTTAAAGGGCCTTATGAATAAAAACAAACCTGGAGCCAGGTATTGGGGTGAATGCTGTAAGATCAGAGAAGCTGAACAAGCCACAGTCACCTCACCTTGCCAATTCCTCAGCTGATCCTGTTTCCTCAGACTGGAAGCCTCTGGGTCCTCATCCAAATGAATCTCAGCTGAACTGCTGCTCCAAAGCCTAAAAGCTTAACCAGCTCTAGTTCCTGGTCCTCACACCTTATATACCTTTCTTTGTTCTACCACCACTTCCTGGGATTAAAGGCGTGAGTCACCATGCCTGGCTGTTTCCAGTGTAGCTTTGAACTCACAGAGCTCTGGATGGATCTCTGCCTCCAGAAGGCTAGGATTAAAGGTGTGAGCGCCACCATTTTCTGGCCTCTATGTCTGTCTAGTAGCTGTTCGGTTCTCTGATCCCAGATAAATTTTTTAGGGTGCACGATATATTGGGGAACACAATATCACCACAAAATGTTGTGTTGTAGATTCTGTGTGGTTGGTGGATTTGTTGTGACATCCAGCACCACCATTGCAATATCTCACAGTTTCACTGTCCTGGGAAACTCCGTGCTCTACTAACCCAAGTCCCTTCCTCCACTCTAACTCCTGGCCACAATCTTTTTATTGTCTCCCCTGTTTTGCCTTTTCCAGTGGAGCATTTATTTGAACAGATGTAGCCCCTCCCCCCTTTTCTTGCTTGGTTTTTTAGAGTTTTTAAGATGTATATAAGTTTCTTCTGAGTCCTTCCAGTTTCTTCTGTGTCTTTCGTGGCTTGATAGCACATCTCTATTCAGTGCTGCATAGTATGCTGCTGTCTGGAAGTGCCATGGTTTAATCACGCACTCACAGACTTCATACCATGCCTTGATATGGAGAGCGGTCTTTTACAAAGTTAGCCATCTGATCCTGTCCTGATGCTGCAACTTAAAAGTCCTTAGCACATAGCTCCATGAGATCTGACCTCACCTTACTTTCCCTTTCTTAGGATGTTCTGAATGCTACCACATGCTAACCTGTCCTTTGTGCCTTTGGGCTCTAACTCTGCTGCTCATTTTGCTTGCTTTTGCCATCCCCATATATTAAAACTGCTGCCACCCCTCACCTCCTTTGTCTTTTTAAACATGCCACCCTCTCTATAGGGCCCATTGTAACTACCCTACTTTAATTTAAATTGCAGCCAATCCCTCCTTTGGCAAACCCCATCTCCTAATTCCAGATACATTTTCTCTTTCAATAACATTGAAATTTGACTGCCTATCAGTGGACAGATAGATGTAAGTGCTCTCTTGCTAGAGTGATGATTCTTCCACGAAGGGAACATTTTTCACTGATTTGCACTGTGTGTCTGAAATAGTTTATTGGGAGCTTAGTATGTATTTTAAACAAACAAAATTTGTACTTTCCATTCCCTGGTCCTAGAAAGTCTCGAAAACAGCTACATGGCCATCTAATAAGTGTGAGGCCTCGTGGTTATGAGCATGGGGGGAAATTAGGGTTGGCTCATCCACTTAGGCTGCAGACTGACTCTCTACTGAGTCCATTGACAAAAGAAGTCTAGAGAAATGTATCAGTGTGCTGTGATGTGCCTGGTGGATGTGCAGGACTTTGTGTTGTATGAACTGTCTGTGCTTATACCATTGGATTCTATGTTCCTCCTTGTCTTATGACCTGGCTACTCCTAACCTCAAGCTGTACATGGTAGAGTAGACAAGCCCTCTTTTCAGAAGGCCATTGTGACTGCAGTAAAGGTGTAAAAAAATGCACTTAAGTATTTAATTCAGAAGAAAAATAACAGAAGTGAAAAGAGGACAGAAGAGGGTTGGCTGCAGGACAGTGGTCCCTGAAAAGAAGAAAGAAGAGCACAGAACTGTCCTCGGAGATGACGGAGGCTTCCACATTGCATCACTTGCTCAGAGCCTTCTGAGAAGAAAAGGAGAATAGGTGAGCAACTCCAAGCTGAAACCATACAGAAGTGCAAAGGCAGGAATGTGGAGCCCATCCACACTTGATGGGGAATTTTAATTAATTAATTAATATAATTAGGGGATGTAGCATTGCAGCCAGCCAGAGGAGAGTCACTCCAGTGAGAACATGCCTAGCAGTAGCATGCAGTAAGTTTCTCGGAGGCACAATACAGAAAGAAATAGAATACAAAGGTGTTCGTTCATACACCGGTGATTGAAAAAATGGAAATGATCAAAGTATAAAAGCAATTATTAAAAAAACCCACAAAAATACAGAAGTTGAATGAACTAAGAGATGATTAAGCTCTGACTAATATAAATGACACTATTTTAAAATCATTGACTATAGATAATATAACTGATTATTGTTTAGAAAAAATTAGAATTGTTAGTATTTTAAAGTGTGTTGTAAGTTGTCAAGCAAGGACAGAAAATTACATGTGAAGTAAAGTGGCAGGCTGTAACATCAGGCCTACAGTCTGTTCTCAGATGCGAGAAAGAAAATGAATGCTGAATGAAAACATTCAAGTGCATCATCTGTAAAGCCATGGGCATCTGAAACAAAACACTGAGAATTGAAAAGTGTTGTTTCTAGAAACAGCACTGCAGTGTAGCTGTGTGGGGGATAACACAGAGCAGAGAGCACTGATTTGTTTTCATCTCCAGTCTGTAGTGTTATTGGACTTAAGTGTATGTGCTGCTTTACTTAGACATACAATTAAGCAACTGGATGCCTTGGCAGTAATAACTCTCAATTGCAAGCCCAGAGAGGAGGTCAGAATGTAAGGAAACACAAGATGTTAAGGGAGCATAGGAAATGGGAATACAGGTAGTTTCATCTTTCACACACACTACAGGACTAAGAGTTTGATTGTCCAGATAATTACTTACTTAGTTGAAAATCTTAAGCAGACATGATCCTCTATGCCTGTAAGTTGGACACTGGGGAAGTGAGAAAGGACTACCAACTGAAGGTCTTAGGCTGGTCTGTGCTACATACTGAGCCTCTGTCTAAAAAACTGAAAAGAGAAAAAAGGAAGAAAAGGAAAGCTCAACCTTCTTTTTTAAGTGTCTAGTGAGACGGGTGTGCCACACACTCTGATTTGATGACTGTATATTATATATGGGCTCAAGCATTCTGTACCTCTTGAATGTGTACAATGTATGTATCAACTACAAATAATATACCAATGGGTTATCCCCTAAACCAGAGAATGAAGTTAACAATTAAATTTATCTCAAGTAAATAACTTTAGGAAAATAATTCTTATTTATATCCTATGAAATAAGGATCTCAAATCACACTCCATGTGGATGTCAGGCAGTGGTTATAATTTATATCTAGAAAATGATGGGAGAATCTAGAGATGGGGGATGGTGATTCAGCACCTGGATTCTGTCTAAGGGCAAATATCAGAGTTGAAGTTATCAGAACCTGTTCCAAAGCTACTTGCACATGTGTGTCAATTCAAGCTTAGTCAAAACACATACTGGGTATATAGTTATCTGGATAGAATGCTGTAGTTGGGGGGATGTGAGAGACTAGGGTGGGTATATGCAGGTGGGTTGAGGTGGCAGAAAAAAAAATTATTTTCCTAGAAGTTTTTTTTTTTAAATAAAGGTCTCTGAACAAAAACCAATGGTTGTTTTCATTCGCTGTTTAAAAGATACCCAGTGTCTTCTATGTGTTAAGCACCAATGTTTCTCCAAATGTATCTGCAGCAAATGTTGGTACTTGTGCTTAATCACAATAATGGGATTTCAAAAAACTTCCAACTTTGAACAACAAAAGGTAAGTGGAAATTACTCTAACTGCCAGATAGAGACTCAGAAGATCATAATAGATATCCTCTATGATCCATGGAAAAGCCATGTTGATTAAAATGATAGTACTGATTTAGATCCCATGGTTATCCTACACTTAAAATAGGCATTCAAGCCCATTGCATTTCTGTTGTCTTCATAATCTGTCCCTACATTTTGATTGCTTGATGCCCCATTAAAATTTCTATTTCAACTGTATGTCTCAGATTTTTGATTTGAATAGAATTATACTTTAGTTTTTCTTCCCATGTTAGTGAACGTTTAGTTTTTCTCTCTGCTGTAGCTTGTTCCCTAAGCATCCACCAGAGGGCAAAAGCCTACCTACATTTCCAGCCAGTTAGCTGGATTTAATTTAATGGGTAAGCGAATCTTGAAGTTAAGTTACTATTGGTACCACACTTTTAACAAGTCTAAGCAAAACAAAGCAACAAGGAGGTTAAAATTTGCAAAGAATAGAATAATAATAATGAGGCTTCAATTTGATAAGAGGTATTTGATACATTGAGTAATATCAAACTGAAAATGAGCATTGGTGGATACCTGTAAAGCCAGAGTATAGAGAATTCGAAATAGTCACCCTCAGAAGACCACACCTCCAAGTGTGAGCTGCCAGCTGGCTGGCTAGCTGCAGTGTGTGCTGTCCATTATGGGCATGACATTATGGGTCCACTCATTCCTCCTTTGCTTGACCACACGTTCTCCTTATTTTCTGTTTTGTAGCTTCATGTTTATGTCATTGTGTTAGAAGCACAACTTTTTGTAAATGCAACCTTAAAATTCAGTAGTTTTCCACGGAAATGAAATAGAGGCCTGATCGGCTTGGATAGCATTTGTGTGGACTGTAAAATGAAACTCACCTTGAATATCACATTAAAGCAAAATGTGGAATCCTTCGGAATTGCATAAGGGCAGAGGAAACAATGAAAAATGTGTTGCTGTAAAACCCTATTCTTGGTAGAGATTTCATTTTTTAGATAAGAACAAAGAAAGGAAATAGAATATAAGTTATAAAAGAAACTTTCACTTTGAAATTAATTTTGTTCTGTTATTATATACAAAATAATTCCATACAGGCATTAAAAAAATTCTATGTTATGTTCTGGTAAAATAGTATCATTTTTAATGACATTTCACTAACTGCAATTCCAAGAAAAATGTAATACAAATAATGTTCCTTTACAAAAATGGGTCAGTTTCATGAAAAACACAAATTATTGTATATTTGTGCATTTGGAAAATAGTTCTTGCTACTCCCCACCCCCACATTACATCAGTGGCCACAATGACTTATAACAGAAGCATGGCTCGTCAGTAAAGATATCAGATTTTGGAATAAAGAGTAACACCTTTCAGAATTACTGAGATCATCAATGCATGCAGGTTCCTTGGTTGTATTTTCATATTTGTTAGGAAGGTCTTACTCTGAAAATCTATTTAGAAGCTATAAAAAGCAAATTTATATAATTTTGTCTCTCTTATAATTAATATCTACTTACATTTAATAAACAGTGGTGGTGGTGTTTTGGTTTCTTCCTCCACTGGGTAGGAAAATGAGCATACATACCCAAGTAAATTTATAATGATGAAAGTCTTAGCTAACACTGACTGATTTCCTTCTGCGTTTAGGTCTATCATCAGTATATTCCCTTGAAAGATCTTGAGAGGTGGAATCTGAGAAAGCCCAGGGATTCATTAGAAATAATTAGTGGACAACTGCATGCTTACCTGCTATCTGTGTGATGATTATCATTTGTACTGGATAACAAAATATACTAATGCTATATGAAGCAACCTGGGTTAGGAATAGGGTGCCAAACTCTCGAGTGCAAAGACTAGATACCTCTAGAATGGTAGTTTCGTTGCTCCAAGGATAGTATGCAGTTGGAAGTAATACTTTGATAATCTGCTAAAGGGAAGGAACTGCCATCCACAGACACATTCAGTTAAAAATAGATGGTTGCTGATAAGGGTAAATCTGGATAATGTGTACAGACTTGAGGACAGGTCTAAATGTGTAGACTTTCAGTCTGTTTATACTAGATGACAGATGGACAATAGGTAGACAGATAGATACACATGTAGACAGATACATAAGTTAGATGACTGACAGACAATAGATAGATGATAGATAAATAGATAAATTAGATGATTGATAGACAATAGATAGATGCATGGATGATAGATGACAGATTATTAACGGCAGACATGTATAAATATATAAGATATGCATTTGCTGTAATTTTCTTATAATTTTATTTCACTGTGAAGACAAGAAGAATCACCTCAGAGCAGCAATTATTGAACTGTTGTCTCCATGGGATGAGTCTGTACTTGGCTTTTAGCTCTTTTGTTTTTATTCCCCAACGACAGTGTATGTTTTTAGTTTCCCCATCTTTTTTGGTATTAAATTTTTTTCACACAATATATTTTGATCATATTTTACTTCTCCTAACTCCTCCAAAATCCTTTCCTGACCTCTTCACACCCAACTGCATGCTTACTCTTTTGCTCTTTCTCTCCCTCTCCTGCTTTCCCTCCCTCTCTTCCTCTCTCCCCCAAAAGAAAGAAAGAAATCAATCAATCAAACAAAAAACTAGCAAGACAAAAAATATCAAAACCAAACAAAAACAGGTGCAAAAAAGAGAGTCCATTTTGTGTTGGCCAACAACTCCTGAGCATGGGCCTGCTGGAGTGTGGTTGGCCTACCACTCAGGGTCACTCAACTGGAGAAAACTATTTTCTCTTTCACCATGGTTATCAATTACAAATAGCTTCTTTGTTAGGGGTGAGATTTTGTGATAACTTCCTTTTCTCAGTGTTGGAATTCTGACTGCTTTGACCCTGTACAGGTCTTCTACATGCAGCCACAGTCTCTGTGAGTTCATCTGTGCATCAGTCCTCTTGTTTCCAGAAGAAACTTGTGTCCTGGAGTCATCCACCACCTCTGGCTCTTACATATCTTTCCACATCCTTTTTCACACAGATCCCTAGTTTCTCCGTTTTCAGCAATTTTCACTTTCCACTGGATGAGCTGAGTTGGCTGATTGTGTCTCAATTCAATTAAACCAGAGATTTAAATTGCAATATATCATTTCAATCCTATCAATTCATGTTGAGTCTTGGACTTTTAATGTCAGGTCTTGGAGTTTTCCATACAATGACAAGGGTGCTTTGCAGACACCGGGATTAGAACAAACACTGGGGAAAACTGATATAAGGAACTGTTAAATATTAGTGTTATTAACTGTGATAATTATGTTCTTAGTTATTTTACTAACTCCTTACAAGAGAGGGAAATATTTACGTGTGACATGTTATGTTTTCTGAGATCTGTTTTATGTAACCAAATAAATATTTTTTGCTTTTCCTACTTCTTGGCTCTTAATAATTATTATGCATTGAATTTCAGCATAAGTCCACTTTACACTTGTTAACTCTAATCCTAAATCATAACTCTTTATATTAACAGTGAAAATTAATAAACTATCTTACATTTTGTACAGAGTTCTTTAATTGTAAGAATAATATAAATTAACTCAATGAACATTCAAATTCTTTTGCTTACCAGCAAACTGAAAAGAATCTTAATACATTTTAATTTTTGATACATTTTAAGATAAACTTTTCTAGAGACTGAGAATATTAAGGTAAAGAAACAAAAATCAAAAAACGATAAAAGAACTGATTTGAAAGAAGATTAAAATGCAAAGGAAAGGATATGGTGAGGAGATTCATTAGGAAATCACAGTTTCATCGTTGATGGTAAAGCCTGGCTCAGGAAGACTTTACTACATGGATAGTACAGGTACTTACTCTAGATTGCATTCCAGTAGAGATATTGAAGTTTTTTACATAAACATCCTAACCTGAATTTTCCTGTCTTGGAAGGAATAAGAGATACTATTTTGTATACATTAATCATAGTGTATCTGCCTTCTAGCATACAGAATGATGTAACTTTTTATAACATTCAGATTCTTAAAGATTTAGATATGTTTTATTATTGTATATTCTATTACTGGTTTTAAAGTCTTGTATATTATTTTATTTATAAAATCAGGGAATTAAATAAGATGACTCCAAATTTCTGTTTACTATTGTATTGACATTGTTCAGTACTTCTAAATCATTAAGATAGATTCTTTTCCAAGTTTAATTTTTTTTCTCTTATGCTTTTCCAAAGTTTGGCAGAAAAAGTTGCAATTCCTGCTATCATTGTTCATAAGTGTTTGTGCAAATTTATTTATTTATTTGCTTGTTTGTTTATTTGTCTTGTGAAGAGAATGTCAAGTTGCCCTGTGGTGTTTGTTCCTCCTTCTGTGATCACTTCTTTCCCAAAGTAAGTGTGAGGTGAAGGTGTGGTGTATAATTAGCATAGTAGACGTTATGATGGTTGGCTACTTCATAAACTCGGTAACCACATAACATCCTCCCCATCTTTTATATTCTTATTAGAAAAAAATCTTAAAATAACTGTACCTTCCTTTCTATATATTTCTGTATTCTTATTTTTCTATTTTTTTTCTTTAAGCTGAAAGTTAATGATCATTTTAGAATTTGCACTCTCACCTTCGGAACCTGCCTTTGTCCCTGTCCTATTGTTGAGAAGAGACACCATGATAAAGGCAGCTCTCATAACAGGGAAAGAGTTTAACTGGGGCCTGCTTACATTTCAGAGTTAGTCCGTGTTCACCTTGGTGGGGGCGTAATGGGAACATGGTGGCCCTCACGGCGCAGGAACAGAAGCTGAGAACTAGATCCTGATCCATAGACAGAGAAAGCAAGACTGATGTGGGCCTAGTGTGGGCTTTTGAAACCTCAAAGCCCACCCAATGACACACTGCCTGCAACAAGGCCACACCTCCTAATCCTTCTCAAGTAGTGCCACTCCCTGGTGATTAAGCATTCACATATATAAGCTTATTGGGGCCGTAATTATTCAAAACACCACAGAACCACTCATTTTATTCTTTAAATAAGTTTATTAAAATACACTCATCCTGAAATCAAGCAGAAAACTTGAGTGCTTAAAGAAATAAATGGTTGAGAATTCGAATGCCTTTAAAAAGAAACTGGACTGGCTAGGTGACTTGGTAGGTAAAGAACTTCCCACACAACCATGACAACATAAATTTGACCCCCAGAACCCACATAAAAGTGGAAGGAGAGAACTGACTCCATGAAGTTGACCTCTGATCTTCACACATGTGCAACGGTATGCCTCCTCTTCCAGTGATAATAATAATGATGACAATGATGATGATATTTAAAAATCAAACAACTGATTTTTTTTTGAGTTAATCTTGTATCTTGCCACATTACTGACTGAATGTACCAGGCTCTGAGGACTCCCCATGGGAGACCTTGCCTTTTTGGAGGAGGGAATGGAGGGTGGGTTGGGGGGGAAGGGCAGGAGGAGGGAGGAGATGGAGATCTGTGATTGGTATATAAAATGAATAAAAAAATTCCTCAATAAAAAGAGACCAAAAAAAAGTCAAACAACTGTTTGTGTTTTCAAACAAAACAAAATGCCAATCTTGTGGTGTATGAAGCATTTCTTTAGTGCAAACTATATTCAGAGGCATTAACACTGGACACCAAAAGAAAATTTCTCTTGTATTATACTCTAAGCACTCTATATGATACTAATATCAATAAGTATCACAAGTATGTAGATACATTGGCGTGTGTGTTTGTATTCAATCAACTTTTTAAGTAATACATTTAACTGGACAATGTTATCATTACATTATAATTCAGATTATTGAAAATTTAAAGTTCACAATTCTACAAACAAGGAAATTAAAGGCAAAGAATATAAGAAGAAAGCTCTGTACAGCACAATAAAAGTGTATGGACATTATTTTCTCTCAGCTACCACACATGATTTTCAAAGTTGAGTCAGTTGTTAATCACATTACAGAGTAATTATGCAGGATGTATGTAAATAATAAGTCAGGAGTTTTACTCTATTATTGTTTCTTGATCTCAAACCTAGTTATATAGTATGTAATACGTTAGGTTTATTAAAACTATCATTCAATGAACTTGAGACTTACACACTTTTGTATATATGTTACAGTTTGAATAAAATAAAATATAAACAATTTTATGATAGGTAAGCTATAAAAAGGCAGAGGAGAATATCCCCAGAAAGTCAGAAATATTTAATTAGAACATGAAAAAATAATAGCTACCAAAGAAATATAAAGAGCTGGATCACGTTAAAAATAATTTCAGTCAAAAGCACCATTCATAGAGTTAAAAATAATGCATTCTATTAGTGTTTTGTATCTCTGAACAGGGCCTTATGTAAGAAATAAATGATAACTACCTAAAAACCAATAAGAAAAAAACAGGGAACACAATAGGAAAACTTGTAAATGCTTTGAATATTAAACTCATTTTTATGATATCCAAGTGATTAATTAAACTTACACAGTATACAACAGTCCACTATCCACTAGGGAGACTAAAATTAAATGGAATTTTAATTTTGTTTTTTGATGACAATGTATAAAAACTAGATTGGCTATAGGAAGAGAGAACACCAGTGTTCATACAAATGTGTAGCAACCAGAATTTTCACACATCTGTGAGACTGAAGTTGGTACTAGCACATTAGAAAACTACTCCATCCATTATAATGAGCATACACATACTTGTGATAGAACAATCTCACTCCCAGGTACATTTACAAGAAAAGTGAGTGCAGATGTCTGCCAAAACCACATTCAGGAATGCTCATGGCAACATTATTTGTAATAGGCAAATACTGGAAACAAATCAATTATCACTACTATAATGGAGTTTGCGAGCATGTTCATGCAGCAATGTACAGTAACAAAATTCACAGCCTAAACTACATAAGCTATATAGGTGCATGCAACTCTGCGGATGTGTCTTAAACTTCACAGTGTGAGAGAAAGAAGCTGGACAGGAGTGATAAATAGACAGTTTTTCAAAAACTGATAAAACTAATCAACTGTGTTTGAAACAGGATAGTCGTTACCCCAGGAACCAAGAGAGTAAGGTCTGGAGAGCAGGATCCAAACCTTGTGGAGAGATTGTCTCTTCTCTGTCCCTTGATGGTTAACCTTGATTGAAAACTGGACCAGACTGAGAAGCACTGAGGTCATCATGAGGCCCGCCTCTGGCTGTGCCCATGAGGACTTTTCCAGAGCAGATTTATCAGGAGGGAAACCCTACCCCAAACCGGGCCAGGCTTATTATGGAGGTGAGGATGGGGAAAGTCAGGTAGTACACTTGCCCCCTGCTTCTGGCTTCTTGGACCTGAACTACTCTGCCCCAGCAAGCTTTCCACACAAGGTTGGACTGAAAGTCACAATGAACCCTTCCTGAATTTAGATGTTTTCAGATACTATGTCGCAGCAATAACTGTGACTGATACAGCATACGTCTGACTGCACAGGTAAATTCACACTGTGACTATGTGGCCACTGAGTATTCTTTTGCGCATACACTTCAACAGTAACATTATTGGAAAAACTAATGACAAGATTGTAAATAGAAAACATTCAAGGTATCTGATGAAGCCTCTCCTAACCAAAGCACAATAATTTGGGAAATGAAATAATTAGAATGGATTCAATCAAAGAAACTCTGGGTCCCCAATGATATTTTAAAATGCATAGCACTGAAAACCTGTACACATTATTTTCAGCAGACAAAGGGACACACCTTCCTGTGTCCCCATGTCACCCTCACATGAGTATAGGCAAACTTCACTGTACAAGTGTCCCAATTTGGATGATGAGATGTTGGAAGGTCACTGGGGGCATGTCCCTGAGGATGTGTCCCTAGGGATGTGTCTCTGGCATCTACATCTTGTCCTGGATTCTTCCTTCTATTTTTTGCTTTGTGATCAGGATGAAGGCTCTCTGCTCTGACCTGCTTTCCCTATGAGGATGGACTAACATCTCTAAAATACTGAGCAACACCAAAATAAGCAATGCCTCCCTTGTTAAGCCTTTCTCAGGTATTTGGATGTAATGAAAATAATACTAACACAGCATTTAAATAAAGCATATTTTTGATTGTAGTTTACATCTTCTTATGAGGCATATATAAGTGCATAATGGCAAAAGCTGAGTTTCAATATATGTGGGAGGGGAGGTAAACAACATTGCAGTTTTATCCCATCCTATCTTTTGCATTGTGGTGAGCAGCAACAATTAAATGCTAGAATTCAGTATATTGACTGTTTTCATGCCTAACCCTAAGAGCATCATGTGCGTGCACTTAGGTTTATGTTATCTTTTTCTTTCTTGGCATTTTGAGTGACCACTCTGTCCCATTAATTCGTAGCTAATATCTGTTTTGCATCTGCTACTATACAAGAAAATGTTTATGCCTAGTTTTGTGATGTTTCATTAAACTATAGTGTACTAAGAATAAATATTTCAAATAACTTTCAAAATCCCAAATATATTTTCATTACTGATACATTTTAATACTGATATATTTTAAAAAACATTTTGAGTAATAAAAAAATTTCAAAATATAACTGAAATAGTCTCATACAACTGAAATCTTTAAAATTCAAAACCATTTATAATCTAGAGGACTATTTAATTTTCTTGTCTTCCCTTGGAAGAACTGTAAGATTCTTATTAGACTATCTAAAGTGTGATAGATACTGTGACAAAATTAAAGTAGAAGAAAAAAAAAAGGTTGAAGGCCTGGAAAGACCACTTAGTGGCTAAGAACACTTGCTGAGCATGAGGACCTGCGTTTGGATCCCTAACACCCAAGTAAGAGATTGGGAGTGGTGTCACAAGCCTGTGTCCTCAGTGCTGGAGGGTTGTGGTACGAGGCAGAGATGGGAGGATTGATGAGCCTAGCTGGCTACCAGGCTCAGGGTCAGTGAGAGATCCTGTTTTAGTGCAATAAGGAGAGTGATGGAGGACACCTAATATCTTAGTTTCGTTTTCTCATGGTGTGATAGAGCATCCTAACCAAAGCAACTTAAGAAGTTTTGTAACAGAAATCTTAGAAGGTCTTATTAATAAAATCAAACCCGAGGCCAGTTATTGGGGTGAACACTGGAAGGTCAGAGAGACAGAATAAGCCACAGCTATCTCACCTCACCGGATCCTCAGCTGGTCTTGTTTCCTCAGACTGGAGGCCTCTGAGTCCTAATCCAGAATGGGTCTCAGCTGAACTGCTGCTAGAAGCCTGAATGCTTCTCCAGGCCAAATGCCTCTCCAGGGCAAAAGCCTCTCCAGGGCAAATGCCTCTAGTTTCTGGTCCTCACGCCTTATATACCTTTCTGCTTTCTACCACCACTCCCTGGGATTAAGGCTCGCTTTCTGGGATTTACCACGCCTGGCCGTTTCCAATGTGGCCTTGAACTCACAGAGATCCAGAGGGATTTCTGTCTCTGGAATGCTAGGTTTAAAGGCGTATGCTACCACTGCCTATCCTCATGTTTAATATTGTGGTTGTTCTGTCTCTGAGCCCAGATAAGTTTATTAAGGTACACAATATTTTGGGGAACACAATACCACCACAAAGTTTATTAGAGGGTTTCTTTGGCTCCAAATTCTAGGCTGCAGTTCATTCTATAGGAAAATCAAGGGTGTAGGAACACAGAGTAGCTAGTCACATGCCATCCATAGTCAAGAGCAGAGGCCAATTAATTAGTGCATGTGTGCTTAAGCTCAGCTTGCTTTCTTATCTCCTTTACAGTCCAGGAACCCCTGCTGAAGGAATGGTGTCACTCACAGTGAGTGGTCTTCCCATCTCAATTAATCTAGTCAAGATAACCCTCAACAGACATGCCAACAGGCCAACCTAATCTACCCTGTCCCTCCTTGAGATTCTCTTCCCATATGATTCTAATTGAGAATTAACACTATTGCAACTGACATCTTCCTCTGGCCTCTGAACATACCTGTATACATGGTCACACAGGCATATACTGAAAACATTCCCAACTAACATTCAAAATTAAAAGCAAGTTAGAGAAAAAAAAAGTGCAAAAGGTTTGGAAATGAGTAGAATAATATCCACGTGATGATCATGCAGATTTTTATGTGTCCACCACAACATTAAATGACATCTGTGAGGTAGGAGGATCCAATTGTTCTCAGTAGTAAGATTAGATTAAAATTACTCCAGAAGCCAGCATTAAGAGGATACTCTAAGACATCTCCATGAATTCATCAAACACAGTAGTGTTCTAACATTTCATTTTCATATTACTCTTAGTTTTCTGAGTTAGAATCACTTGTTTGGGGGTGGGGGTCCAGAAACTCACAACTTCCTTTCTCTTTTCCCAAAGAATTAAATTTTAGTTTGTTTGACAGTTTTTAAGGTAGTATAAGAGTATTCACATTCTCTGTTTGAATGAGAAGAAATTGGGGAAGTTGATATTAAATTTTCTAGTCTTTTAAAGAAATTTATGTTTTAAAAAATTCAATATATCATATTGTAAATATGCATACATCTCATTAAGAGCCTTCACTGACTCCTTTAAGTGTTTATATTGTTCTTTTTTATCTTTCTCAAAATGAACCTCATATATTTTATGAGGAATTTCTTCAGATCGGAGGAACAATTTGAGAATATTAAAATCAATATGCGTTTTCTACATTTTGTTACATACTGGATATTTAGCAACTGGACTCTGAGCATCTGGCGAGGAGTGGGCATCTTCACTGGTGAATTCTAATGTGGTGCATTTTAGATGTTCAATCCTTATGTGAATGACTCCCTGGCCAAGTACAATAGTACATAATTTGGCAATGTATAGGCAGATTTGGGGGTGCTACAAAAATTATCCTCTGATCTCTTGCATTAGTGAGGAGAAATTGCCCTTGACTCCAATGTCAATTTAGCATTTGCCATTGACATTTAAAATGTGAAAGGGAAGCTCCCATCTGCAGCTTCCACTGGAGGCTAGTACATGAGGCTGGTATTTTCTGCTTCCATTTTAATAATATTTGAATATGCTAGATTCTGATATACAAGTTCAAATTTAGAACAATAACCTTCCTTCGAGTTATTGACGAATTCCCTGAGAATATAAAAATTGTGCTTTGAGTCAGGAACAGCTAAGAGCTCCTCGATCCTTTCAAAATTAGAACCTTGGACCTATTTAAAATTGCCTTGTGTTTCTGAAGCATTATTTCACTTTAATATCACCACGTCATAATCTCCAAAAGCAATAAAGATATCTGAAACATATTTCTACATTCTATCAGCCTTAACTCAAAATACAGTGCACCTGTGGGGGAACAGTAGAGAGATTCATAGAAGATGTGACAGCAGAATCAAATATTTTGATTGACCCAGCAATTAGAGTTGAATTTGAAATGTTAACAAAATGCTCCAAAATTGATCAGTTATTTTTATTAACTTGAACACATTGATTGATTAATTAAACAATAACATAAAGCACAGACTAACATTTGGCCGATTTTACACCCTGGTGTCTACAGCATACATTTTCGCTGTCTCTGTCCGAGGGGCCATGTAGGACTTGGCCATGGAAGCACCTGCGGTGGAATAGCGCTTCCTCATGGCATAAGGATAGTTCCTCTCGGGTCCAACATCTGTTTCAAAGAGATAAATGCAGAAAAATGAAAATAAATATGACCCAGTTAATTTTCAAAAATAAAAAAAACTAGAGTCATTTTAAATGCTATTCTCCAAAACAGACCAGGACACACATGTATAGACAAACACACGCTTGTGTACACACTACACACACAGACACATACACACTCATGCATGCACACACATATGCATATATACACATACATTCAAACACAAAGACACATACATATGCACCCACACTCACACACATGCACACATATACTCTCTTTTATACACACACGCACACACACACACACACACACACACACACACACAAGTCTCAGTTGAAATCATCTAGGAATACTAAATCTCAGATGAAGTTCTGAGTATTTCAAACTGAAGTTATTTTTATATCAAAAACGTGGCTGAATAATTTCCTTTGTTTTATGATGAAGAGATCTAGGTATTTCAGGTAGATTTTTAGAAAACTAATATCATATATTAAGTTCCTTACCCCCCCCCAAAAAAAACCAAGTTGATTGGCCCTCAGGCAAGCTCTCCATTTAACCCTAAACATAAATTTAATTGATTTAGTGAGGTTAGATGCATAACAATGATCATTGTACATACACTACTGGTGCATGTTTGGATACTAGACAGAGTTGCAACTCTGTGTTTTCTTGGCCACTAATATCTACTACTGAGAAATAGACCTTGAATACTACAAATCAGTTGTCTTTGAACAACTGAAACCATGAATGGTATCAGAGTCACTTGGTCTGATGAGATGTGTTTCTTTTGGATTGGGAAAGACAACCATAAAAGAGTAGCTCTTACTCTGCCTTGTCCTTACCTTTAAAGAGGTACAAACAGCAGGTGAGAAGACCTCCAGCCAAAAAGCAACCCAAAGATCCAGCCATTCCAAGCCAGCAGGACCAGCCAAATTTATATTGGATCCCAAGAAATATATTGTGTATAATCAGAGAAGAACGCTCGACATAAACATCCACAGCATACCACACAGAACCAATGATTCCAGGGGCACCTGAAAGAGACATGGGTGGGGGCAGGGTTCAGGAATAATGCAGAGCAATTCTTCAGATTTAATTCACAAGGACCTGCTTATTGTTTGAAATGCATGATGTCATCTGAAGCAGTGATATTGCTACTGTGATTCATGAACAATTGAAGTTTGGACAGCTTCTACTGTTGCCTTTCAGTGTCCCTCTTCACAAAACAAATCAGCTAAAATCAAAAACTCTGAGGGCAGCTTATGTTGGAGAGGATGTGGAATAAGGGGAACACTCTTCCACTGCTGATAGGAGTGCAAACTTGTCCAGCTACTTTGGAAAGCAATATGGCAACTCTTAGAAAATTGGGAATCAATTTACCTCAAGACCCAAGGGATCCTCAATAATACCACAAGAACACTTGCTCAATTATGTTCATAGCAGCATTATTCATAATAGCCAGAACATGGAAACAACCTAGATGTCCCCCCGACGGAAGAATGGATAAAAAAAAATGTGGTACATTTACACTGAAATGAAATAACACAGTTCTCATCTGTTTGTATAACTCTAAAATGATTGTTATGATTCTTTTTAAAAGTTTCCCATTTTCCCAAAGTTATTTTTGTTTAGCCATGTATCAAACAGAGAAATTTGTGTGGTGGCATGCTATATAATGAGCTACATGTCATGCCTATGTGCACATACACACTTACATGAATACAAAAATATCACAGCTCATTGCTTCCAAGGCCACAGTGAACAAAACAATTTTAAATTGAGGTCAATATCAGGAGAAAATAATGCAGTGAAGAAATGCAATAACCATGAGTGACAGAAGTCTGCTGTAAAAGGGTATGATGCTTTACAGAAAACATTTTTTAAGCGGAAGGATCACACTATGAAATAATGATAAAAATATACTAACTATATCAGCAGTTAACATACTGTGCATTATCATCAACTAGTGCTAGTTGTGTATGTTCATCTGTGCCAGCATTGCCACAAATATATGAGAAATGCCTTATGCTAGGATGATATGACAGTCACTGCATTCCTAGGCAAAACGAATTATTAGTTCCATTATGCTCTCATGAGGCTCCCATCATATATATGTCTTGTCCCTCAACAAAATGCTTTATGTGGCTCATGAGCATTTCATAAATGAAAATATTTAAAACAAAATTTGAAAACAGGAAACACAAATAATATAGAACATGTTTTCATTCTATGTTAATTTTCTTCTTTTTAAAATTTCAGTTTTTTGAGACAGGATTTCTCTACACAGTCTCACTATCCTGGAACTCACCATGTAGATTAGGCTGGCCTCAAACTAACAGAAATCCACCTGCCTCTGGAGCTGGGATTAAAGGTGTGCACCACCACACTCTAGGCCTTCTACGTTAATTTTCAATTGAAAGTACATTCTGTTAAAAAAAATTCTGCTTCCAAGACTCTTGTCTGAAGCTCTTCTAGGTACCTGGTCAACACCTTCATGTAAACTGTGCTGTCTCAGACACATAGTCAACACCCACATGTAATCATGTTGTCCAAGACATGCAATCAACACTCACATGTAACCATGCTATTCCAAATGATACACAGCCAACACCCACATGTAATCATGATGTCTCAGATACACAGTTAACACTCTCATATAAACTGTGATGTCACAGATACACAGTCAAGACCCATGGATAACCTTGCTGTGCTACATGGTTTTATATCAATTTTACATAAGCTAAAAAGGAGGGGACCTCAAGTATGAAAATGACCCCCTAAGATCTGGTAGTGGGACGTTTTCTTAATTAGTGATTGATGGGGGAGGAGTCAGCCTATGGTAGGTGATGCCATCTCTGGACTGATGGTCCTGGGTTCTATAAGAAAGCAGGCTGTGCAAACCATGATGAGAAAGCCAGGAACCAGCACCTCTCTACGCGGCCTCTGCATCAGTTCTTACCTCCAGGTTCCAACCCTGTTTGAGTTTCTGTCCTGACTTCCTTCCATGATGATGGATGATGATATGGAAGTATGAGCCAAATAAGCCTTTTCCTCCCCATTTTGGTCATGGCGTTTCAGCATAACAATAGTAAGTAACCCTAACTAGGATTCATGCTGTTCTGGATACAGAGTCAACACTCACATATAAACTGGGCTATCCCAGATACAGTCAGCATCCACATGTGAAGTGGACTATCCCAGATATGCAGGCAATACCCACATGTAAAATGTATCTAATGCCATTCATTTCATTGTACTGGGGGCAGAGGGGGAGATAAATAAATCCCATGTTAAAAAAAACTGTCTTTCTTTTCTAGTAATTGCTGTACCATATTTCACACCATGTCAAAACGGGCCAAGAAATCACATCCCTTTTACATTCTGACTAAAACCCACAGATTAGCCCCTTGAACAACTGACTGGTTTGAAATGATAGCACAGGGTTCCACTATTCTAAGTACAAACTGCATATCAAAGGCCAGACCTGAAAGAGAAAGGCGACAAGTGGGAGGCAAAGCAATGAATTAAAAAGGGTGTTTTGAAAAATATTTGCCCTCTGAAAAACATGTGTCTTCCCTCCCAGAGAGTTGCTAATATCTATTTTAGATATTATTTGGGTTTATGATTCTAATTGTTCATCCAAGCAATTCAAACACATAACCATTAGAAAAGGGTATGTTTCCATCCTTTTCTACCGCACTGTTACACTTACCAACTAATTGAGAAAGACCTTTTTGCAAACTTCAAAGCAGAATATGTGCTTTAAAAACCTGTGTGTATGGCAGACTAATTTGAGACAATGCTTTCAATCCTTAGTTATCTTGGGCCATTTAATTTGACCATATCTATTGTAACACCTAGAAGGTTTTTCTTAAGTAACTTGAATTTTTGTTTTATTGTTTTATAAAAAACAGAGTATCTAGTGAAGCCTTAAATTTTTTTTCTAAAACTTACACAGTGTTACATCTGTTAAATAAATTCACACGTATATATAAGAGCTGTACACTGTGAGGAGGCAGGTTATGGATACGGTGCCTTAAATGAGGCGAAGTGATAAATTCTGGTAGCACAGCCCGAGAATGATCAGGGACACACAGTCTCTGGATATAATAAACCAAGCCAGTACCTGCAATAAGTAGTGTGGTCCCAGCAACAAAGCAGAGGCGGACTTTAATGTGTGGCTCGCCAGGCAGGAACTTCACACAGTCGAGACCCAGGAGCAGGGTGACAAATCCAAAGCCAGCAAGAATGTCCGCTGTAATCATCAGCGCTCGGGTTGCCACCAACTTCACTGGGAAAGCGTGGAGAAGGGGAGACATGGTAACTCCCACAAGAACATCACAGAACACGAGATGAGACAGACACAGTAACAGCAGGCCATGCCCAGAATTCAGAACTCATACTAATATAGGCTTCAGTATGAGCGCCTGTAATTGCTCACGAAATTCAAAACTATCACAAAGCAGCTGCTGTGGTGGGATCAAAACTCTAAGTGACAGTTACACAGACTTCTACATGAGAAGGGCTGGGATATGGCTCAGACAGAACACTGTACTAGCATGCAGGAGACCTTGTGTTTCCTCCTAAATACTAAAAAGAAAGGAAATTATATCCCAAATAGAGTATGAACTACTGTTACGTTACCTGGATCATAGAAAAGATTAATGCATTTATTCCTTTCATTGTATACTAATTATATTTTATGCATAATAATCTGGAACCCCCCTGTCTTTAAATATTTTTTTCCAGTGAAGAAATAAAATTCTGGCCTATGTTTGTGGAAACACAGCCAATTTTCCCTGTTCAAAATTTTAAGATGTGTATGATACATCTGCAGAAGAAGAAAAAAATCAGTGTACCTGGGGTGATATTTTATTTGTACTCTAATAAGTAAAGCTTGCCTGGAGATCAGAGGAAAAAGCCAGCCATTATAAGTAAACACAGAAGTCAGGCAATAGTAGCACACACCTTTAATCCTATCACTTGGGATGCAGGAATCTGTCTGGATCTCTGTGAGTTCAAGGCCACACTGGGGAACAGAGCCAAATGTGGTGACACATGCTTTTAGTCCCAGCACCAGTCATAGAGGTCTGGAGGTCTGTACAGACACACAGGAAGTGACAGAGTTGGGCAGGTAGGGGAAGTGATGTAGCTGGGCTAAGACAGCCAATGAGAGAACAGAACAGAAAGGAATATAGGTGTGGATATACAGCAAGTCACATTCTCTTTGGAAGCTGTGGAGTTGGTGAGGTAAGGTTAGCTGTGGCTTTCCCTATTTCCCTGATCTCTCAGGTTTTCACCCCATATCTGGCTCCATGTTTTTTATTTTAAAAGACCATTTAGCATTTCGTCTACATGCACAAAATTTCCTCTTACCTTATCCGCAAGTGAGTATACTCTATATATGTCCATATATTTTTATTGTGATGATTCTTACTAACTGTCAGCATGACAGGATCTGGAATTGCCTAGGAGACAAGCCTCCAGACACACGACTGAGGGATTACTTTGTCTCTAGGCCTGTCTACAAAGGATTCATCAGTGAGGTTCACTGAGATGGAAAATACTCATCTTGAAAGTGTACAGCACTGTTTCCTAGGTTTGAGTCATGGCCTAT
Organism: Peromyscus aztecus; assembly: GCA_902168405.1. Lineage (NCBI taxonomy): Eukaryota > Metazoa > Chordata > Mammalia > Rodentia > Cricetidae > Peromyscus > Peromyscus aztecus. The sequence goes on from CABHPQ010141302.1 coordinate 42,857, forward strand.
ATGAGAAGGATGAAGTGAACTGACCTCAAGTGTTCACCTTTCTCTGCATGCCAATTGTGAGTGTGATGGAACCAGCTGCCTCAAGTCCCTGTTACATTGACTTCCCTGCCTCAAAACTAAAAGAAAGATTAAGAATATTAAGCTTTGTGAGCTAGATTGTTTTACTTTCCTTTATTTCAACACACCTTCTTAATTAACTCTGGCATAGAAGAGTGGGCCCCCTACTGAGAAAACTTTGCCCCACCCAAGGCCATTAACGCCATTAGGATGAGATAGTCTGATTTCATCCATATCTACATGGGCCCCAGTTTCCTCTTCCTCTAGAGACTCTCTATGTTCTATTCCATAGAGAGGGTCTTTGTGAAACTCTAGGATTTGAGCCCATGGTCAGCCTGGTTCCAGGAGGGCAGACCTACAAGCAAAATGTTCAGGCTAGCTATGGAAGGATTTCATTTGGAGGGGCTTGAGTTCTGGCTACCAGAACAGGGTTAGCTTTCTTATTTGGGGTTGCTCAAACTGTTTTTGTGAAGAGAAGCCCCACAGGACAAATGTCCACCTGGAGTCACACACCCTAGGTATACAGGGCAAATTGTAGGAGTTATCGAACTTGATTCTATGAATTTAGAATAAAATGAGGAGAAATCTCTACTCCTCATAGATGGCGCCCTAACCAATATAATAGAGAGATGTTATTTTTCCAGAACACATCTTTATCATCACTGTCTTTAAACATATGGTAATATTTAAATAAAAGGGAAAGGTCTTCAACATGAAAACTTAAGCAAGAACAAAAGACAGACATGAGATAGCACAAGCAAAGCATTAATAGTAGCATATTAAAATATCAACAGTTATTTTCCTCAAGAAAGGTTCTAGGTCTTCTTCCACCACTGTATGTACCAACATTTAAAAGTTCTAATTCTTGATTGTCTTCCCAGACCCACAAGATGGCTCATTAGATAAAGGAGTTTGTTTCTCAGCCTGAAGACCTGAGTTCAATCCCTGAAACCCAGAAAGAAGGAATGAACTAACTCTCTGACCTTCACAATTGCACCATGGCATGTCCATGCTCCCACCCCCACCCCCACCCACATAAATAATTAAATAAATAAATGAATAAAGAAACAACATGATAAATAAATAATTAAGAAAATAAATAAATATGTTTGTCTTGTTGGCTTTGTCTACACATTGCATTTTTAGAATAGGCTGAAAGCTTGGCCATTCCTATTCATCAAATCATGTTGGTTATTTGTGTGTGTGTGTGTGTGTGTGTGTGTGTGTGTGTGTGTGTGTGTGTATAGAACTAACTGAATATAGGGAGGAAATGGGGGAGTCTTAAAACTTTTTAAAGCTTATCCTGAGTGAGGTAACCCAGATTCAAAAAGACAAACATGGAATGTACTTACTGATAAGCAGATATTAGATGTAAAGCAAAGGATAATCAGACTACAACCCACAGCTCCAGAGAAGCTATGAAACAAGGAGAACCCTAATAGGGATGCCTGGTTTGCCCTGGGAAGGGGAAATAGATGAGATCTCCATGAATAAACTGTGGATGGGGGGTGGGCAATAGAGGAGAGAGAATGGGGGATGAGAACATGAAGGAATGGGATAGTCTAGCTGGGACAGAGTCAGAGAGCAATGAGAGAGATATCTTGATAGAGGGAGACATTATGGGGTAAGGGAGAAATTTGGTGCTAGGGAAATTCCCAGGAATCCACAAGGATGACCCCAGATTAGACTACTAGCAATAGTGGAGAGGGTGCCTGATAATCAGATTGGTGAATACCCTAACTGTCATCATAGAGCCTTCATCCAGTAACTGATGGAAGTATATGCAGAGATCCACAGCCAAGCACCAGGCTGAGCTCCTGGAGTCCAGTTGAAAGGAGGGAACAGGGATTCTATGAGCAAAGAGCATCAGGATCATGATGGGGAAATCTGCAGAGTCAACTGAACCAAGCTCGAAGGAACTCACGAACTTTAGACTGACAGCTGTGGAGCCTGCATGGGACTGGACTAGGCCCTCTGCATATAGGAGACAGTTGTGTAGCTTGGTCTGTTTGAGGGGTCCCTGGAAGTAGGATGAGTATCTATCCCTGGTTCATGAGCTGGCTTTCTGGAGCCCGTTACCTGTGGTTAGATGCCTCCCTCACCCGAAATGCAGGGGGGAGGGGTTGGTCCTGCCTCAACTGAATGTACCAGGCTTTACTGATTCCCCATGGGAGGCTTTACCCTTTTGGAGGAGGGGATGTGGGGTAGATGAGGGCAGGGGAGGGTAGGTGGGGGAAGTGGGAGGAGGGATGAGAGGGGGATCTGTGGTTGGTGTGTAAAATGAATAAAAAAATTTTAATTAAAAAATCCTTTTCTAAACAAAAATTTAATAAAAAAAAGCTTTATAAATTATGGCAAAAAAACATTTTGGACACCTAATTCTAAAAATACAGATGAAGATGTTTTTAAGATTGCTCTGTTTAAGTGTTTTTTGTTTTTTGTTTTTTTTCCTGGACTAAAACAGATGTCTGGGGGAAAAGAGCATTACACAGGACCCACTTTTCACTTATCTTCTCAGGGGGCACTACCACCCATCATTGGCTTTGAAAGGTACTAATAGCACTTGCCTTTAGTAGCAGGACTGGTTTTTCTGGGCATGGTTCAAAGTTCTAAGTAAATAAGTCAATGCCTCGGAGAAGGATTGAGGCCATCGACAAGGGATTGTTAATTTAAAGATTGCTTTATTTTTAAGAACATGGGCTTGCAAATATCAAGGTAGGATTTAGAGCTAAAAGAAAGTAAGATGAAAGAATCAACTCCAACACCGAGGGTGACGATCCCTCACATTTACTGGTGTTCTCATGTCCCGATTTGATATCCCACCCGTT
>CABHPQ010141303.1:0-12161 GCA_902168405.1 Peromyscus aztecus
TGTGTGTGTGTGTGTGTGTGTGTGTGTGTGTGTGTGTGTGTATTTATGTCTAAGTGCCATAAAAGTGGTGTGGTGGCAGGGTGAGAAACACAATGGTCACACTTCAGGGTCATTACCAGGGCAGAGGCTGGTGAAGGACTTCTGGAAAGAAAGACTGCATGGCTCTCACATGCAGCTGGGATGGAGCAGGGATGGGAGGCTGGAAGAAGAGCGTCACTGTGAGGGGAGGTGAGCAAAGGTGCCCGCTTAGCCTGGCTTTCTGTGGATTGCAGAGGGAATTCTCCTGTGGGCAGAGCTCCCTCCCAGGTGATCTCAGGCAGAGGAAGCAGTTGCTGAGCCAAGCACTCAGGTCCAGTGAGCCCCCAGGGAACATGGGCAGTGTCTGGTTCCTTTCCCGCTCCGGTACCTTCTGCCTGGCATCTTGACATTGACATCAGAGCCAATGGAACTCAAGGCGTCTCAGGTGTCACTTTCCCCTGCAGAAATCCAGGGGTTGGCCCTGCATCACCTTGACGGGTTGGCTGAAAGGGACCTGACTCAGTTCTGTCATCTAGGTCCAAGGAAAGAAACACAGCATAGATCTTTCAAATATTCAAAATGTAAAAACATAGTCCGCCTAGGTGAAAATGTGCTTCCTAGCAGGACACTTCAGTTGTCTTGTGGATGTAACAAAAGCATTTGAAAGGAACATTTATTTGGATAGCTCTAATATACAGTCCTAACACAGCTCTAATATACAATATGTGGTGAGGAAGTCATCGAGGCAAGAGTTGGAGGCAGCAGGTCACATTGAATCGATGAACCCAATCTAGATAACCCCTCATAGGCCAGCCCAGAGGCTGCTCTCCTTGGGGATTTCGGGTCCTGTCAAGCTGACAATCCATATTAGCTGACACATGGGGGCACCAGGAAACTTGAGTCAGAGGTGAGTGTTGGCAATGGCTAGAGCGGGGGCTTTGGACAGATCCTGAGCCTGAAGTGTCCTCTGGGAACTATGGGCTACCTACTTTTTAAAGGGAGCCCGAGTTCTCACAGTCAAGGGCTTGGGGGGCAGCTTGGAAAGCCTACACCTGCCTGGACCCTCAGGAGGAACTCGAACCCCTGTTGCCTGCAGCAAGCAAGGAGCAAAGTCCTAATACCAACCCGAAACTCCCCGTAGAAGCGGTGCCTCATTCTAAAGCTTCCTGGAAACTGCTAGCCTGTCTTGGTGGTGGTTTTGTTTTTGAGACAGTCTTCCTAGGCAGCCTAGGTGGGTTTCAAAGCTTATGATCTACCTGCCCCTTGCCCTTGCCACCAGAGTGCCGGAATTACAGAAATGTACTAGTGTGCCTAGCTTTAAAAGAAGTAAATTGAAAAAAAAAATTTTTTTTAAACTATGTGTTAGGGAGATAATTCAATTAGTAAAGTCTTGCAAGCCTGAGAACCCAAATTCAATCCCCAGAATCGATTGCAGTGGAGGAGAGTGGGGATGTGGTGCTATGTGCTTGCAATCCTGGCACTAGGGACGTGGGGACCCCAGGGCTCACTGGCCAGCCAGCCCAGCCTACTTGACAAGTTCCAGACCAGTGACAGACTCTGTCAAAAGACAAGGCAGATGGCCCTGATGAGTGATACCATCTGGCCTCCACACACATCTGAACACACACCAACCTGTATGTACATGAACATGCATGCAAACACGGACATATACACACACACACTCTTACTAATGCCTTTATAATGACTATCAACTGGACAAAACCCATGCCCAGGAACAAAGTGTATTAAAACCGGGCTTTCCTCTGGCCGATTGAAAGCACAGGCAGATCCATGGGTTCTCATCCACAGTTTGAAGTGAAGCAAAAGGAAGAGCAAGCCTCAGACCTCCTCACCCTCCCACCCGCCACGCGGGAATTTAAAAGGAATCACAGAGAGGGCCCGGGGAGGTGGGGAGGCTGTCCTGCTAGTGGGAGATGCAGTGGAGACTCCAAAGATGTCCCGTCCCCAAGAAACATTCCTTCCCACCAATCCAGCTGGTCCCTTCTTTGAACCCGGGTCTTCACGACAAGCTCCTGTGAGCCTCTCAAGCCCCTGAGAAGGACAGGAAAGTGCTCTCCTCACTCCGTGCTCTTGGTCAGACTAAAGAATTCCATCAGCTTTATTTCCTGGGTGACTGTGTAGAGACGGCAGTCCATGTGTGCCCACGGGATACACGGACGAGTATTTCTAACAGGCCAATGCTGATCCAGACCATCCTCTCCCCCTGGGGACCCTCTGGTGGGACCAGGTGGCTCAGGAACAGCTGACCAAGGCTTCTTGCCTTTCCTTTGGCCCTGATATTAGATTTTTTTTTAAAGGGCAATGGAAGAGTTATTAACACTCCTCCACTGGAAAATATTTGTGGTCACAGCTCAGTGTGCCTGTGACATCTGCTGACAAAGGACTCCCACATCAGAGGATCGAGTGAGACCTCGGAGTCAAACCTCCTCCAGCTTCCCCTACTGCATCTAGACCGACCTACTTCACCCCTCCTTATCTGTGGGGCTTGGTTTGGTTTTTCTAATGAATCACATGGGGTGTGCTTTGAGAGGCGGCCTAATTAAAACATAGTCTAGTGTTGGCCAGAATGCAAAAGGCAAAGTACACAGTGGAGCCCTCTCACTGCATGTGTCTCCTTCCACCATCCCAGGAGGTAGAGAGAAGGACTTGGAGGAAGTCGCCACTCAGCAACCAGAAGAATCTTCCCAAACACAGACCATACCCTTGCTTAGCATAGACTCCCCACAGCCAGCTGAAGTCTTAGGCACGGCCTTGAAGGTTCTTGCCCATCATCTACTAGCTCCGTCTGCTTAAGAACAGCACAGTCCATCCTACCACAAAGCCTTTGCACCTGCTGATCCCTGGTCACACTTCCTTTCTTCTTCTTCCCATAGACCCAGTTACCTCCTTTTCTTCCCTCAGCTTCCACTTCCCCAAGGGAGATGCCCTTGACCTCTCATGACTAAGTCAAGGTCCTTGGTTAAATATCCTAACAGCAGCATGCTGCTTTCATATTTGAATCTTTTTTCCCTCCCATTGTTATTATGTCCCTGCTGCCCAGACCATTAAAACTCTCTCCACCACTGGACTGTTTTGGTTTGAATAAAAAATGTCCCCCAAAGACCATATGTTAAAAACATGGCTGCTTGCTCATGGGCTTTGGGGAAGCAGCCAGGTTAGGAGCACCCAGACCTCATTTGTAAAGTAATACAATGATGGATTTATAGTTTGATGAGCTTTGGGGTGGTGACAGGAACTCGGAAGGTGGGACCTAGTTGAAGGGGATAGATTCATCTGTCCCTGTCTCCCTCTTCATGGTGACCATGAGGTGGGCAACTTTTTTTCCACTACAGGCTCTAGGCCATGACATTCTTTCTGCTCACCCATGTTCAAAGGAGTGGAGCTGATCAGCCTTGACTAAAGCCATGTGAAAATAAATAAGCCGTTCTTTAAGTTGGGTTTCTTGGGTACTTTGTCTGCAATGAAAAGCTCATCCCCAACCTTGACTGGCCTGCTCACCATGAGTGCAGAGAAGGCACAGGACACGCCCTCTAATCAATAAGGATATGAATGGATCAGAAACAGAACCAAATGACATGGCCATCGAGGACGTTCTATACCAGAAATGTATTCCAAGTCACAGAGAGATAAGGGAAAGGGTCTCAGTAGCCCCTCCACACAGAAGATCTGAAATACAACTGGAAACCTTCCTTCCCATAGAAGCACACACGCCTCTCTGAGACTACATCACATGGACTACAACATCATCTCAACATTTACTCTACATCACCCTTGCTTCAAACACAAACCTCCAAACCAAACAAATCTCCCAGGTCCCTGAGGTAGTTTTGTTTCTGACTCTGGTTTCCTAGGAGCCCATCCATCGTGTGTAACACACAGCGACACCTCCTACAAAACATTGCTGTTTTCAGGAGGTTTCCTCACCAGGCTCCAGAAGAAGGCCATTTGTCATTTCAGGAACTCTACCTCCCCATGGGGATGATCAGCACAATGGCCGCACTCATTTCTGTAGGCTGGCAGTCATTTCAAGTTCAGCCGGCCCGAGTTCTGGTTATGTATTGGAGGGGAATCATCACTGAGGAAACACAGCAACATGTAAAATTGCAGCACGGCAGAAAATACAATGTTGTGGGGCACAGTTGCTAGAAAGGAGAGTGATTCTGCCTACCACAACACAGTGAGTGGAGACTGAGCTGCCGACTGCTGTGGAGAACACACCGTCAGAGACCTGTGTACCACGACCTCCATTGACTCACTTCTTTCTTCTAAGACCCCCATCTCCCAAAGTTTCCAGAATCTCTCAAAGTAGCATATCAGATGGGGAACAACTATTCAAAACATAAGCCTACAAGTGACATTTCAGCTTCAAACCATAACAGACACTGAGGAGTGACTGTTTGTGTGCTTCAAAATTCATGAACAAAATTCAACTTCAATGTGAAGCTATCAGGTGAGACCTCTGGGGATTAATTAGGTCATGGGGGTGGGGCCCTCATGCCTGGGGTTAGTGCTCTTAAAGAGATCCCAATAAACACTTATTCTTTTTCTTCCATACAAGAGTACAGGAAGCCTACAGGCTGCGACCCTGAAAGAGGCCCTCGCCAGAACACAGCTGTGTCTCCATCCTGTTCTCAGATCAGTGCTGATAAGGCAACCAGGCTATGGTAATTTTTTAAAGCAGCCTGAATGAGATCTCATTTAAAGCACACTTGTCTCTCTTAGCTGTGAGTGAGTTGTGTTTCTTTTGGGTTACCTGCTGATTTAAACAAAAAGACACACAGGTATGTGGGAGGCAGGGAGGCAGGGAGGCAGGGAGGCAGGCAGACAGACAGACAGACCTTTTTCTTAAGTTTGGTATGATTAAGCGGACTGGATCTTCAGGTCCCTTCCAGGCTCACTCAGAACTTTTTTTTTTTTTTTTTTTTTTTAACCATCTTTGAGGCTTATAGTCAGTAGAGGCGTAGAGGCATCTAAAGTTTGCGCATACTTTCCTCTCCAAGTAAATTATTCCTACAAGGCAGGTAGGGGTCGGTCTGTCAGGGTCTCAGCATCACTGACTCAGTATCATGGTTCCCCCCATGATCCCTGGAAGGAGACTGGGAAAGAACTCTTTCTGGCTGAGAGAAGCAGACACACCTTCAGCTGCTAAAATGGGCCCTGTTTCTTTTGAATGGGATTGGCCAGAAAACACTCCGGGGTGAGACACAAGCCACATGCTGGCATTCCACCATGGGCTTAGAACCCAGAATCTGCTCTTTCCCTGACCATGGGTAAACAAGCACTGAGTGTTGACTGACAGCTCTTTGCGAATCTCTCACCTGGTAACCACGAGGCACAGTGAGTGGAGGCAATGCCATTGAACGGAAAGAAGAGCCCCAAGAGAGGAGTGTTGATATTCGCCGAAAATTTCCAGGCCTACCATTATCCTAAGAGACACTTGCAAGAACGACGGAGGCAGAAGTGGATGGATGGCACTGGCCCTCTGTGTGCGGTGTGGATGGCATGTGTACCGCACAGTCCCAACAGCCTCCATCGTTAGGCTGACTCCTCTACTACCTCCGAGAGGCCCTGCGCTGTTTTAACTAATCTCGCTCTGTCTGTCACAAAGTTTGTTCAGGTAGGTCTTGGTTTTCTTCTTGTTTGGTTGGTTTTCATTGAAAAAAAAAATGCAGGAATGTATGTGCAGAGGAAGAAGGGCATTCTTAAAATGCTGCCAAGATAAAGCGAGTCTTGTTTCCAGTAACTTTCAAAGACAACTTGAGGCAATGACGTAGCCATCCATTTATGTCACCAGTGTTCATCAAACTTAGTCTGTGTCAGCTATTGTTCTAGATGATCAGAATGTAAAAAAATACGGTATATTCTAATGTAGAGAGACAGATAATAAAATACATGACTGTGACACACCACAGCTTCCATTGTGAGAGGGTTTTCTTTTTCTTTAATTTGCATTTTTGTTTTTTATTATTTTTATTTTTGGGGTTTTGTTTTTTTTTTAGGGGGGAGCTTGCAAGAGTGGAGGGCAGATACAGAGGGACAGGGAGATGGGTGGGCTTGGGGTACATGACATGATCACAAAGAATCAATAAAAAGTAAAATAAAACAAAACATATATGGTGTGGCAGGTGAAGTAAATATTATGGAAAAAAAAATCCAGATAAGAGAAGAAGGGGGTCCTAATGTGAAGGGTGAGATGGGTTTGCTATTTCCAATGAAAGGACAGAAAACGCCTTTTTATGAACATCTGAAGGAAACTGAGGCAGAGGTCACGTGAGTGACTATCAAACTGGCTTTCTACAGAGGGAGATGGCAAATGCAGACAAAGGCCTGAGGGGCAAGGCAGCGGCATGGGTGGAAAGGTCGGGACACAGGGAAGGAGGACAGTGTGGCACTGTGCTGGGTTTTAACACCAGGAGAAGGCATCAAAGCCACTAAAACCGAGGGAAGCATGGGGGGACACAGTAGGATTTATGCTTAAGAAGAGCTGTTGAGTGGTCAGCGGGGATAAAAGTGGGTAACAGAGAGGCAAGGGCAGAAGCAGGGAAGCTAGGCTGTAGGCCCTAGACTTGTCCACCCACTAGAGATAATGCCCCTGACAGCTGTCCAGCTGGAGCAGGTGACTATGGCTTGAGTCTGGCTCTGTTTAAAGGCAAACTGCCACAGAGCTATCAACTCTCATCCGCCGATCACAAAGGCTTGGATTTGAGAAGAGCATCCCGGAATGAAACCAACGGCAGAGCCCTGCTGAATACGAGGTAGAGAAGTGGCTTGTTCAAAACAATCTTTTAGCTGGTTTGATTACTCATACTGAGTGTCAATTTGGTGGGACACGGAATCTCCCTGCACCCAGGTCTCTGGGCACGTGTGTGAGGGATCTAGATTTGGCTAATGGAGGCAGCAGCACTCTGTGGGTTGGAGTCGCAGACTGCATGAAGGGGAAAATGCTAGCTGAGAGTGAGTGTCCATCACTAACCGCTTCCTGCATGTTGGCACACATAAAGAACTGCCTCAAGCTCCCAGGGCTGTGCCTTCCCCGTCAGGATGGACCGACCCCTCAGACCACTGTAAGGTAACTGTCCTCTCCTCTTGTAGGTTGTTTCCATCAGGTAATCCTGCTACAGGAATAAGAAAAGTAACTAACACACCAGGCATGGAGGGACAGGCCTGTAAGGAGCCTCTTAGGGGGCTAGGCAGGAGGTCTGCAAATACAAGGCAAGCCTGTGCGACCTAGTAGGAACCTTCCTCAAATGAAAAAGTAAAAAGAGAACTGGGACACAGCTCAGTGGTGGTGAGTCCCTGCATTCAAATCCCAATACCACACACGACATACATCACACACACACACACACACACACACACTCACACACACTCACACACATCACACACGCATCTTTTCTCCTCTAAAGAGGAGTATCGCCCTATAGCAATGTCAAAGGGAAAAGCAGCATGTCACCTTTCCTTCATGGAGACAGGTGTCAGATAATACACAGTGGAAAGAAAGACGAAGAAAACAGCCTATGCTAGTGAAGTCAGAACATGGACCCAGACTCAAGATGGAGCTCGGCACAATGATCAAGTCATCTGGGAGGAACTCAGTCAGGCAAGGATGGAAGGAAGCAGGGCTGGCACTTGCTCACCAGGACTATTTATGTGATTTTCAGGTAGACCCGAGATGCCAGAGAGGGAACATACGTTCGTAAACAGTTTAAGGGTTTCAGAAACGGACCTTTTTAAAAAAAGGCTTATTGATTTATTTTTATGTGTGCATGAGTTTTGCTCATGTGTATGCCTGTGCATATCTGGTGCACAGGGGCTAGAAGACAGTGTTGGATCCCCTGGGACTGGAGTTACAGATGGTTTGTGAGCTACCATGTAGGTGATGGGTATCAAACCCAGGACCTCTGCAAAAGCACTTACCCATGGAGCTTTCTCTCCAGCCTGCAGACATCAAGCTTTAGATGGAGCATCCAGGGGAAAGACAAAATAACTTGCCCTTCACCACTACTGGCTGCAATCTGTTGAGATCCGCCTTTGGAAATGGTTTCGTTGGAATTTGTTTGTTTTTCTTTGATGCCCATGATGTAAAACAGTGTGAAGCAGCAGGAGAAGGAAAGCAGGAAACCTGAAGCGGGCTGGCTGGCTGCTCCTGCAGTCTAACACTGAAGTGGGCTGGCTGGCTGCTCCTGCAGTCTAACACTGGACCGTGCTCAGGAGTCTGCATGTTCATTTTTCCCTTCATTACTGCTTGCACTAGAGTGCGAGACTGGTCATTGTTTAGATCTGGGCTCTATTAAACACAAGCGTTCCTCATTGGAGAATTATGGTTTAGAAAGAACAATGTTCAATGTTTTATGAAGTAATAAACAACAATACAAAAGGAGGAAACATCACTGGCCGGAGGGGGGGGGCGGAACATGGGGACTGTGGTATATCCATGCAGTAGAATATTTTCTACTGATAAAAACATAGTAAGAAAACAAAAACAAAAACAGGGAAAGAAACTCATCTGGGAAGGCCACACACACAAACTTTGAGATGCCAACCATGTGACATGTTGAAAAAGCTGTCCTCACGGGCTGGAGAGATGGCTCAGAGGTTAAGAGCACTGGCTGCTCTTCCAGAGGTCCTGAGTTCAATTCCCAGCACCCACATGGTGGCTCACAACCATCTGTAATGAGATCTGGCACCCTCTTCTGTGTACATAATAAATAAAAAAATTTTTAAAAAAAAAGCTGTCCTCACTAGTGTCTGTCAGGGAAGAGCAGGCAGCAAGGGGGCTTTTACAGTGAACACAGGCAGCGGGCCGCTGGGGCAGGAAGGCTTTTACAGTGAACACAGGCAGCGGGCCGCTGGGGCAGGAAGGGGGCTTTTACAGTGAACACAGGCAGCGGGCCGCTGGGGCAGGAAGGGCACTTGGGTTGAAGAAGCTCAAAGTTGGCCTGGGAAACAGCAAGACCCCATCTCAAAATAAACAGGCAAATAAGGTCTGTGTAAAAGGGTAGGGGGCCACCACAAAGCAGGAACCTTCAAGGTGCCATGTCCTTAAAAGGCCCCTACACCTGCCGGGCGGTGGTGGTGGCTCACCCCTGTGTATCTGTGAGTTCAAGGCCAGCCTATCTACAGAGAGAGCTCCAGGACAGTCAGGGATACACAGAGAAACCCTGTTTTGAAAAACCAAAATAGAGAGATAGAGAGATAAATAGATAGATAGATAGATAGATAGATAGATAGATAGATAGATAGATAAAGCCACTACACCCTAATGCTGTCTCTGCATCCATTTATGTCTAAGTATCTTTGGAAGAGTTTCCACTCCCTGGTAACTATGTATTCAAACATATGAGTCTATGGGGGCCATTCTTTTTGTTTGTTTGTTTGTTTTTCAAGACTGACAGGGTTTCTCTGTGTAGCCTTGGCTGTCCTGGAACTCACTCTTTAGACCGGGCTGGCCTGGAACTTGGAGAACCACCTCCCAAGTGCTGGGCTTAAAGGCATGCCACCACCACTGCCTGGCACGGGGGCTGCTCTTATTCAAACCACTACACTGGTATTTTCTGCACTTACTACAAGTAAGGGGCGAAGTTCTTTAGTAAACTAAATCACTTCCATCTTCACAGCTTTAAGGAAGGATGTTGCTATGATCTCAGTTTTACGGGTGAGAAAACTGAGAGGCACAGAGTTAAGTTCAGTTCCCCAAGCCTCCAAGGACTGTAATTCTGATCACAAGTCTAAACAGACATCACAGAGTGTGAGACCCTTATCTAACCCAACCCCACTGCTGCCATCTTACTGGGAGCTCAAAAAGACAGCTATGCTGACCTGCTTGTATTGAAGCCCTTAGCATCTGAGAGGCTCTCGAAAGTCCTGGGGTTTGTCACTGAAAAGCTCACGCAGTTGTTTGGCCCTTGACATAACAATCCTAATAACTGACCAGGCCAAAAGAAAGATGCAATGTGCTTATGTTAACAGTGGTCAAACCTGACATCAGATGGCAGACTCAGGTCAACCTTCTGAAAGTGGGGTGCCTGCTACCTTACCCCCAAAGGATTCTACAGGCAGCATGAACAACGGTGCATCCCCAACGTGCATGCCCACAGATTGCAGATGAGCGCGTGCTGACGAAGGCTGATCTCCACAGCCTGCCTGGTCCCCTGGGCAATAAAAGCATTATTAAAATCTGCCACATAATCCATCAAGGCCTCCTGCTGACTAAGGAAGGCTAATCTCCCTAGGTAGCAAGTTCCAGAATGGCCAACAAGAAACCAACCTGCAGAAATGCTATCTTTTTTAATTATCTGGATGCTGTGAGAAGAGAGAAAATCATCTTTGTTACTCTGTGTCTGGCTGAACATATTCTAACAGTGAACATGGCTTTGCTCCACGGAGACAGGAAAGCTGAGTTTCCATGCAGCACCACAAGCCACTGGAATAAACAGGGAAATGAAAACATGGGTGTGCCCGCCACATACTTCACAGGGTGCTAATGTGACCAACTAAATGGCCTGTCAATCATTCAGCACTCAAGCTGCAGAGCCAAAGGCTTTTCTTTCTTTCATATCCTGGGCTGTGCAGGGAAACTCTGCCCTGCAGTCTCCTGGGTTTGAATCTACAGGCTTCGACTCTGAAGCCACAGCTCAGGTATCCAATCCTCAGTGTCCTCATCTTCAGAAAGGGGCAGGGGACTGCTTCGAGAATTAAGTGAGGGATTTGGAAAGCACAGGACAGATGAGTACTTAAAGCACCTCTCAAGGTTGTGCTGTCCGCTAATACAATAATAAGTCCACGGCACTAGGAGGTGGAGGGCAGCACAGCAGCCAGGTCCAGCCTTGGCTTCCACACGCCCATCTGCCTCATCCTAATGGGGTAACAAACAGATGAAGAGATGACCTGTGGGTAGCCTCATGTCCACCAGGCTGCAAGCACTCACTCGGCAGTGGTGACTCCTGCTGTGTATGTAACGGGTCTCACTGCCGTGTGTGTGTGTGTGTGTGTGTGTGTGTGTGTGTGTGTGTGTGTGTGTGTGTGTAACCGGTCTCCCTTAGCAGTGGTGACTCCTGCTGTGTGTGTAACGGGTCTCACTCGGCAGTGGTGACTCCTGCTGTGTGTCTCTAATGGGTCTCGGATCACTACAGTCTACTATGAAGAGTCCAGCAATTGAGTCCTCACATCCCTGACATTCTGATTCATGTTTACACTAGAAAACTCATGACTGTGAAATAAAATGAAGCTGCTCTGACATACCCTCTGAGGAACCCAGCCTCATTCATTCATTCACTCATTCATTCATTCATCCCAGACATGTTTATGGAGCACCTGTGACAAATACTGTTTACTGTGACAGAGTTCATAGGTTATCAGTAAACTTGTAAACATAGCCTGACTGTATCACATACTGTAATAAATTCAGGACAGTCTGCTGAATGATCAGAGTCCAAAAGATATCCTAGCTTTAAACATCTGAATAAATACACTAATCTCAGCTCCTGTTCTAGAATTTTTAAATTCCACCTACTTTTCCTTTTAAAATGTGCTGACTTTCCAATGTTTCTTTCTCCCTTCCAGTCACCCATACAATGGAAGAGACGCTGATCCTATCTTTAGCCAACGTTTATTGAGCATCTACTACAGGTTAAGGCCTGTGCGGGTTGCTGAGCACACGGCAAAGGCAGAACACAGGCTTCCTTGTAAAAAGCTCTAAGACTGTCTGGGAAGACTGAGAAGCAGGCAGGCATCACAACCCTGGGCAGTCACAGCTGTGACAGGTGCATGTGTGTGATGTCGGGAGGATGGGGAAACGGAATTGAGAATGGCCGGAGGGAGAAATTCAAGAACCCCTGGCAAGTCTTGGTGGGCAGTTGGATATGCAGGACACGTGGGTAAGAGTCATGAGAAGTGCTGGGAGAATAGTGTGCATTCCACACGTGGGGGGAACATGCGCAAAGGCCCAGTGACAAGATCAAGCCGAACGATTTTGAGAAACTGAAAGCAAGCCAGCATGGAAAGCCTGTATGTGGAGCAGGTGAGAGGCAGTGGTTCGGGTGAAGGCAGGGCAGAAAGGCAGGGCTCAGATGGTGGCTGCTCTGGGAGTCCTCACAGAGCCTGGGACATGGAGGTGGGGACTA
>CABHPQ010141304.1:0-21519 GCA_902168405.1 Peromyscus aztecus
TCTCCTGGAAACTTCTCACATCCAGGTAGATTGGGAAGAGTCAGGCACAGCATGAATAAAGGGTGAAAATAAGAATTATAGTAATAATTTTCTGAAGCATACTTACTTAATCTTAGGAATATATGTTAATTCATTGTATTCATGCCTCCATTTTTCTACTTTGTAAGTATCTTGGTAATATATTTTATTTAAAAGTCATGTATGAAAATATAAGATTATAGTTGCATTCCTTGTCTGTAGGTTAGACTAGAAAATGGCAGCTAAAAGAGCCTAATTCTAACTCAGACTTGAGCTCCATGAAGCATGGCATAGAGTTAACATGTTAACACAAACATTCTCTTTGGCCTTTTTCTGTAGAAAATATTCTTTGCCTTCCTGCCACAGCTAAGGACTTCAAGACTTTTCAATGTTTGAGAAAGAATTCTTAAAGCACTTTTTGTGTGTCTAAAAACATCCTTTATGGCAATATTTTCCAGCTGCTTTGAGTTTATTGCTGTAGATTTCTGGGCATGGAGCCTACTTGCGTTTTATTTTTGTTTATGTTCATCCTCTTTATTTCTATTTTTGATGTTGAAGCTTTATAAATATATTATTACACAGTGTAAAATTGGATAATAATACTATAAAATTGATTTTCTATATTTGCACATTCCTTGAGAATCTCGGATGTTTACTGCAATTAGTCTAATTCTTCAAATAGGAACTGTCACCCCCTCCCTTGCCTAAAGAAAAACAGCAGGAAATACAAATCACACTCAACAACCTGACACCAGGATGTGGAAACAAATACCTCTGCATAGAATTTACACATATCATATTGTGTAAGACACACAGAACTGGAAAAGGAAAGTTTATATTTTAAACAATCCTGGTGCCCTTTCTAACAATTGAAAAAATGAAAATCACCATCTGATGGTGAGAAAGGGCTTATAGATATCCAGCCTAGCTGGCTCTACTTTATGACCACTACATTATTAGAATGTGTGTCATATAGTAAGTATTCAATACTTCCTGAGCAAATGAATCAATGCTGTCTCAAATAATTAATTATTTTAAAAGATTAAATGAAAATTTCATGTAAATAATTTGAGTGTCATTATCTACAAAGCAAAAACAAGAACCTAGAATAACTTGAAATCAGTGAGTTGTCATCAGAAAACTGCAGTACAGAGAAAATAAGCTCTTCACATCTATAGACACAGGATCATACACAGAATTCATGAGTGAGAATTTCTTTTTGAGACATAAAACATAGAGATGTAACTGT
Source organism: Peromyscus aztecus (assembly GCA_902168405.1). NCBI lineage: Eukaryota > Metazoa > Chordata > Mammalia > Rodentia > Cricetidae > Peromyscus > Peromyscus aztecus. The sequence goes on from CABHPQ010141304.1 coordinate 1,268, forward strand.
CAGGTATGCAAAGATGGTATTCCTGACCAATTACTGAAAGCTGGGTGTGGAATACCCTTAAGGTGCAAGTATAAGTGAATCTCCACATTGTTGTGTGCATCACCTCCAAGAACTCTCTCACAGTTTTATGTATATGAAAAAGATCTAGCAATGACAGGAAGATTAGCTCTTGTGAAATATATAGAGACTTTTTTTTTCTATGAGAAAAAGATGTTCCGGAAGGGGCACGGGGCAGTCTTTACTAATATTTTATTTCAGATCTTTAGGGGGCAAGCATTCTACTCGGTTTTCTCTATCTTTCTTATCTAATCTAAAGTACTGGAGGTTGAAAATAATGCAGTGGAAACATTTGTGAGAGACACTGCCTACAGGCACAAACCAATTAAAAGAGGTTGAAATGGGTGATTATAGAGCAATCAATCTCTCTACACCTTCTCAACCACAGCAGCAGGGGTGCACAGTAATAGCTATTCACTCCTGCTGAGACATTTGCAAAATATAGTCTGAAGAGGAATGCATGTGGAACCATAAAGTCAGGAAGCAAGAAAAAAATGTAAGGGCACTGTGGATATAAATACCCTGGTACATACAGATACAACAAGACACAAGTTGACTTCAAATTAGATTAGTGCACAGCCTCACATTACAGACGTACTCATCTGGTGAACTATTTCTGGTGAAGCCATGTTTGTGTTAAATATCTCACAGACTTATTGATTGGTCTAGAATGTCATGATTATGGAGTGATTGAACTTGAAGTTGAAGATTCAAATTATGTTGGGTTATTTTCGGGCCCCCAAAAGTCAGTTATACTGACATCTGTATGTGATCTAATTGTGACATTTAGGTAAATTTTGGGAAATGTACAAGTTAAAAGACCATTATCATCTACCAAATTTAAAGCTAATAATGTTATAAAATAGCACCACAACCTGTAGATGAGATACTTGATGTCTTCACAAATATATTTTTTAAGTACATTTTTTTTGTAACTTTTTTTATTCTATGACTGTAAAAAATCCTGTTCTCTCTTCCACAGTGGAAACTGTAATTCAGAGTTACATGAATCCATGATTCTGGGCCAGAGTCACACAAATATGGCTCAGAATAAATTCTTATTCTCTTGGAACAAGACCTGTGTTTTATGTTGGCAATTTCAGTTTTCATTTAAACTGCAGCTTTTAGCAGCAAAAAAATTACTAGGTACCATAAACGCAAGGAAGAAAACAAGACAAAGGAAAGTCATCATCAAAACCAGATTTAGGGACTAAAGAGATAGATGGCTCAGGGTTTAAGCTCTTGCAAAGGACTGAAATTCAGTTCCCAGCACCCACATAGCAGCTTACTACTGCCTTGGCTTCCTTATGGGAAACTAAATATCAGCCATAATTCATTAGATTTAATTTGTAATATGAACTTGCTTACTGGGGATATAAATACTCAAAATGTAAAGCTATAGAGTAAAAAATTAAGTGAATCGTGTTGATGTGCTGGGGAGATCTAAAAATCTCAATAAACAATAAAAACTATCCCTCTTTTCCTCTCAACTATAACAACAAGCTTGTAAGCAAAACTAACATACATAAATTAGTACATAAGAAATATGAAACATCACTTGAGATTATCATAGCCTCTACCGTTAACTAAACCTCCAAATGTGACCAATCAAGCATAAAAAAAAGACATAAACATATCTGTAATTTTTTTATAGAACTCTTTCCAAAAATAACAGCTTACTTTTTGATTCATAGAGACATAACCCTGTCAACAGCCCTAAGTGAATGCTCACCATGTGCAATGTGTACTATCTAAGCTATATATACACTTCTGCTGGTATAGTATTGCCTTCATGACAAAAAAAAGAGAACTCTCAGAGTGCTTTAAAACAATACAGTAGTGAAGAAAGCATCTCAAACCAATTAATCAAAAAGGTAAACCACGATACAGTCAAAGTGACAATAAAAATCTAAAATTAGAGGTCTGGGGATGGGAGATGACTCAGTGGGTCAGATTACTCCCTGAACAAGTGTAAAGATCTGAGTTTGAATCTGCAGCACCCATATAAAGGAGCTGGGAATGGATAGGCGGATCCTGTTGTTCAGGAGCCAGATAGAGTAGGGTAAATGGTGGACTTGCGGTTCAATGAAAGAACCTGCTCCAAGGGAATTAGGTGGAGACTAGTTAAGAAGTCACCCATGTATGTATTTCTGTTGCCACTGTATACGCACTCATGTTCATGTGTGGGTTGTATGCTTATATCATGCACACCTATAATTCAGCACACATGTGCATACAATAATATTAAAATAAAACAAAAATACAAAGCTCTGTAATCATATACTCAACTGAAAAGCCTCCTACATAAAATACATTTTGAAGCAAATTGAAAAAATTATCATAACTATTTTCAATTAGTACCGAAGTACTCATTTTATTTGAGGAAAAGATCAATTAATTCAGTCACATTAATTTTCATGAGACTCCATATGTGCCAGATTCAAAGGCTTCTCTGGTGAATCTAACATTCTATACATGGTCAGACTACTAACAAACTTGATCATTAAGAAGGATATCTGCTATTTTAAGCCAGATTTTAAAATATTTTTCAGTATACCAAAAGGTATAATATGTCAATAGTGTGTGTGTATGTGTGTGTGATAATTATTTGGAATATAATAGGCTCTAAATATCTTTGCCGCCTATATGTATTGAGTTTAAAAATAGGAAAGTATATATATATATATATATATATATATATATATATATATATAAAATTCAGATGTTTTAAAACTTCAACTGTTCATTTAGAACAGTTGGAGCATGAGACATGGTAAATATTGTCATAATACACTGAAGAGATTGCAATAATGTAACGCAATTGAATTATAATTCATGTGATAAGAAAAACATGTGAATTTGTAAATTATAAGACACAGAAGAAAAATCCAATACATTAATTTCAACAAGTAAAGACCAAATATTTTATGTGAAAATGCATATATAAGGATACAGGTACAGTATTTGGTCTTAGCAATAGTACCAAAGAGGGGATTTGGCTTGAGGTACAGGGTCTGTTATTTCCAATTAAAGATCTAAGGGATTTAATAGAGAACTAATAGCAGATTGAATTGAGTGATGACTGGTTGGGTGGGGTGTAAAGTGTAAGGTCATATAGTCACCTATACCTGAGCCATACAAATGAGATGCTGGTGTAAGTAGACAGACAAAATTCAAAATAAATAATTCATGTGGAACACCAATGCCAAGAAAATGTCAGCTACTAGATTTCAAAATCCATCAGGCACCATGAGAAAGATATTCTAGGAAGAGGGTTATGTTGTAGCCAATACAATGTACTGAAATAGAGAAACAATAAGGAGATGACTGGGTAGCTGATAGTTCTAACCTGGATCTGGTTTTTACCTCAAAATTATATCCTTAAAATAGCCGCTTTTCATGAGAAGGAAGAATTGAAATACAGGTCAATGGCAAGACTTCCTCCCCTTTCTCTCTCACTCTCCCTCAAAGGCTGAAATGCCATCGCTCAATTCCCACTATATATTCCTTAGGACTTTGAAGAGTGATCCTGATTTCTGCTCTGGACTTCAACATTATAAGATTATAGAAAGACAACCTCTCCAGCAGTACTTTCCAAAGGCTATAATTACAAATATAGAATAAGAGTCTCTACTTCAAGACTTTAAACACTGCTGTTGTTTTTAGAAAGTAATTGGTTTTTCTTTTTCTTCCCCACCAACCCCAATGCTCAATGCAATCTATACTGCCTGGAAGCCAGATTTTAAATGAAACAGATGCTGCAAGTTTAAACTCTGAGCTGGTGGGAAAGTTGTTTCCTAGCAACAGAAAGTTAGGAAAACTTCAGGAGCACCACTTTGCTCAACGTGGCTTCTCACACTTAATTTCATGCACTCAATAAAGTCCTGAGTACCAAGTGAAATCCAACTTGACCCTAGATTAAAAAGAACAAAATTCCACTGCACTGAAAACTCTAGGCAGATAAAAATTATGTTTTACACAACACTTTAGAAAAACACAGAATGAAATTTGGGGAGATTTCACTGAAAGGTGATTGACTTAAGTCACAAACCTTTCCAAGAAAAGACATTTTTTTAAATTTCTGGATTTTCTGAAGCTTTAGCTAACTCCAAACAGGCAAATAAACAGTATTTAATTCCAATGTTCTACAGCCTTCATTTTCAAGAATTCTGCTTTCACAAATTTTGCTTTCATAAAAGGCATTAGACTTCCTAAATGGGTAGAGCCACCTCATAGCCATATCTAGATTTTGGCATTATTTTGTTGTAGTATCATACATTATTCAGTCTCGAGAAAAATTTACTGTGAACCTGAGAGAATAACTGTACACTCTTTCCATGGCTATGGCAAGATAGATCACATTCTCAACAGAATCTGAATCATTTTTTCTTACAACATTTCAGAGCATTCAGTATTAGTACAGTTCTCTTGACTTTGAAGCCAGAGATGTAGTAAACATTTATTTTCCTTTTGCCTTGGGATAGAGCTTAAGAGAGTAAATGCACTGAGATTTCATAAGGTTTTGCAAAGAGCTGATGGGGGAGTTCTGAACTCTACAATAAATGTCACTTCCTTCAAAGGAGAACAAATGGATGTTCTTGAAAAATCAAATCTTTGAAACAGGATCATATATGTTTCTCAACCTTAAATATTAGTAAAGCCTAAAAAGTGGTACAAAAGTAAGCCAATTTTTGTAGCAATCATACTTCATTCATATTAGTCATTTAAAAGTGTATTTATGCTATTGACATTGTACCAAAAGATTCTGTGTGGTGAATCAATGATTAGCAATAAATTTGAAAACTGAGCTAGCATATTTGTGAGGAGTATAAACACATGGATGCTTATGGATGTTTTTTTAATTAAAAAAATATTGTTTATTTTTGGACATACTATCATAACTTTTATGGCACTTAAATGGGGACGTATGAAAATAAAATGTCATTACTTGACCTTTCACCTCTTTTTCTTTAGAGAAATAATGACAGGACTGAGGTACTTTATTAAAGCAAATTATACTACTTAGTATATCAGTATTCCTAAGTACCATGATTTATAGAATGAATCTTCTGAAATACACTTCTGAAAGCTAGAATTTTTAAATACAATAAAATAGTAGGAGAAGTATAACATGTCTGTGGTTCTGTAGCAGACATGGTTTCTGCCATATTGAGTGGGTCTTAAATCAGAAGTACGTACAGCCACTTTACTAGACCAACATAATCCCTAAATATCTGTCATTATAACCACAGACAGGTGTAGTTTTCACCTTTCACCAAGGAAACTACTTTTGGCAATGAATGGAGACCATCCATTACAAAAACCCACAGCCAATCAAAACTCAGAGTTGTGGAGACCAGACTCAGTGGAAACATCTGCAAAGCAACTCCCACACTTAGGATTCGGGGAACATTGCAGAAGAAAGGGCGGGAAGGGCAGAAAGACTGTAACAACCAGAAGATCCTCTGATATTGTGTCTTTCAGTAACGTCAGAAGCTACACACACAGAAAGTCTCACCAACATGACTGCTTAAACAGGAGCTGAACAAGAAAAAAAGTAATAGACATGGCAATTTGAATGTGAAAAACTAATGAGGCCTCATGCCTACACAAAGAACTTCAGGCAACAAAGGAATGCTAAAAAGGTGAGTGATGGCCTCCTGAACATGACAAACTCAAAGGGAAACCACAAGACCTAACTCTACACAAAGAAGGACAGACATCTGGGGAAAGGCAGCAGCAGGAGAAGTGGATTTCCTTAGGGAAGAGTATATCAACTGGTTGTCGAGTGCCAAATAGTCGGCCCTGAAAACATGCGTACAAGTAACATGACATGGCCCGAACAGGTTATATTTATAAATATATATGCATTTAATAAGAATTAGTGAGAAAAGAGGCTATGAACTTGAAAAAGCGCGAGAAGGGGCATACGAGAGTTTGGACAGAAGAATAGGAAGGGAGAAATTAAGTAATTAAATAATAATCTCACAAACTAAAAATAAACAATAAAAAGACATTTAGGAATATAGGAAGCTTTTGTGGAAAATAAAAATCTAAATTTAAAGCTCAGTTAAATAAAAGATAAATTATTTTTGTTTGGGTAACTAACCACTATACTAAAAATAACTAAGTTTACTTTATTTTATTTTTGTTCAAATAGATGTCTCCAAAATATCAGGAGCAGTGCACTACATCTGTCACATTTGTATTTTGATCTAAGAAAAATATGATAAAGAAATGGCCTAAGTTTGGCAAAGTGCTCACTGTAACTATCCTATGAAAAATGTCTCAGGAAGAAGCTACAATTCTAGGCAGAAGTTTGAGTTTCCAATGACAGATGTGGTCATCTCTGCTGTCAACTACCCTAGGAGGACTTAGAGATTCAAAGACTAATATGAGGGGGTGAAGACCTGCCACTGAGGGGACTTTCCTTTGCTTAGCCTAGAGCTCAAGAAGTTGCAGTGAGGGTTCTCTGTCTCTATGAAAACAGATGTCTTCTTCACAGCTTTGAAGTATGGCAAACACATTACCAAACCCTTCATAAAAGCAGTTTATATACTGTAGACTTTAAGATCAATTTGGGAACTAAAAGGGACACCAAAACTATTTTCATATTATACTCCCTTTCCATTTTACAAAATTAACCTTTTCAAATATAGTTTAATTCTAATTCACATCTTTAAAAAACACAAGTTTAGGAAGATATGCATGGGAGGGTTTGAGGAAAGCGTGGAGGGAGAAAAAATAGGCAAGGAAAGTGATGTAATTCTATTTCAATTGAAAACATATTAAAGTTTAAAAATGTGAGTGTGAGAGAGAGTATAAGGAAAAATAAATTTCCTACAATAGCTGAAAGTGTTTGTGAATTTTATGCATAAGATTTTAGTATACAAGCAAATTAAAAGAGCAAAGAACATGCAATTTTTTAATCTTAAAAGACATGAGGGATTATCACTTTGTTCCATCACACATTAAGGATATTGGATTTGTATATCCACTTTAATCATTAAGAGAGTTGGATAAAAATATGAGGAAAGCAGCTATGGTCCATTCTCTCAGATCCCTGAGAGAATGATTGTATTCTCTAGAAAATTTTTAGAACAACTTCTTTCAATCTTAGACAATATTGATTTGTTGTAGTAGATAATCCTTGTTTGAGACAATCCTGTGCATCGGAGGGTACTTAACAGCATACTGAACCTCCAACACAGCAATACTACACAAATTGTAACAATCTAAAATGTCGCCAAGCACAATACATGTCTGTTAGGTGACCAAATAGCTCCACATTGGACAACACTGGTTTAGAAGTTGTTCCTATCCTATAACATAAAAAAGACAAACCAGGACAGAAGAGATAGCACTTTGCTTCAGAGCACCAGAGGACCCAAGTTAGGTCTCTAGAACCCAGGTTGGGCAACTAACAACTATCTTTAACTCCTCCAGCTCCAGGAGATCTGATATCCTCTTCTGGAATACATATGGAATGCACACATAGAGAAAGGAAGAAGGAGAAGGAGATGGAGGGAGAGGGAAAGATGAGGAGAGTGAAATTGTGTGGGGGGGATGTGTAGGGGGTATCAGCAATTAATAAACTGAAGGAACTCACAGAAGACTTGGGTTCAATTCCTAGGTTCCACATGGTTGCTAACAATCATCAGTAAGTCCAGTTTCAGAGTCCAAATGTCCTCTATGGACACTATATGCATGTGGTACTCATACATATGTGCAAGTAGAATACACATACAGCATACACATAAAATAAAAATATCAAAAAATTAAAAGCAAGTAAACAAATGAATTAATAAATGACAAGATCAGAATCAAGGAATCATGTTAGCTCCAGAATACAGAGATGAAATGCTGAAAATGTCAGCTTTACAAGAATTGTTACACAAGATTAACTTAATGAAAAGTTTCCTAGTATATGTGCAAAAGCAAATGCTTATGAAGGGAAAGAACCACTGGACATGAATAAGGGCAAGAACAGGGTCTACCAGATATGGGTACACCTTCCCTTTACACTGGATTTAAAGTGAAACATATTGCTAATTGCATTTGGTCTCATTGGAGTGATTAAATGCCAAATCTATTGACAGATATCAAGTTGGATAAAATCATATTCAAACTGCAGGTTATATATAGGAAACTCATTTTAGATATAAATGCATCAGTCATCAGTAGCCTAAATTGGATTTTAAATGGTAAGTCATGTAAACACCGAGTAAAGAGCTAAACTGGTATATGCCTACTAGACAAAAATGGGTTTTCAGGCTAGGAATACTTCTAGGAACCAAAGAGAAATAGACATTTTAAGGACAGAAAGGTCAAATCAAGAAGAGGGGGTACTCTAAAATGAGCATGTATCAAGCAAAAATGCTTCAAATGCACCAGGGCAAAGAAAACTGCTGCAATAAGAAACAGATAAATATATAAGCATCTTTGGAAATAGTTGGAATTTTCCTTAGTCATTGTCAAAACGTGGTGTAAAAGAAAAGATTAGGCTACAAAACTTTCCTATCAACAGTAATTAAATGAGATAATATCAGATCTGCCAATATGTAAAAGGAATAAAACACATCTGAGCATAATTATGATTAGAAAATAAACTGATGTATTTCATGATACTAACAAATAGTGAAAAGAAGCAATAAAATGTGATTGTTTTATATACTTGAGAACCAGAAGGAGAGTTTCACAAAACTCAGACTAGCAAAGTGTAGAAAAGATTTTAGTGAGCTAAGACTGGGCAAGCACTCCCCTAACACAAAGAATAATTATTAAAAACCGGTAGCACCATTCTTAATGCTAAAGGCTTTAGCATTCTACCTCAATAATGACTAGAAGATCAAATTATCATTTTCATCAGTTATATTCACTATTTTAACCCAGTCCCTTTTAACCAGTTCATTATGAAAAAGAAGGGAGGAAGAGAAGAGATGGTGTAGGAAAAGGGGATAAAAGAAAAGTAACCACCAGTGTAAACGGCAGAACCGAGATTTCAAAATATATGTATCTCTATAACACCAGTGCCAATTTGACAAAAATTATCAATGTAAACTTCAGAACTTTGAAAACTAACTAAAAACGGGGCATCATTTATTCAAGAAATATATATCTTGGAAATAATAATGATTATCTTGGTCTTTAAAGTTACATAGTCTCACCTGCCTCTGTCATTGCACAAATATGAAGGCTGAACATTTAGTAGCTTACTGACCACAAATAGAAGAGTAATGGGATGTTAAATCCCTTCAAAACCACATTCATAGAGAATGGAACTCGTCTAACTCTCAAGAGAATCTTTGTCATTGTTCATTTGCAGCCTTTAAAAAATATGTAGGAAAATAGTTTTGTATATATTAATGATATTTTATTCAAAGTTAAGTCATAGCTTTATAATGAAAGAGCTGAGCTATATTGTATCTCGGGGTACAGATTATATTACACATTTTAAGGTATTGCAAGCTAGCTGCAGACATGTGTCTCTTCTGTTCCTTAGCTGAAATTACTTTAAATATTTAAATCTTTTAGAGGAAAAGATAATTGCATCTATACCACTTTTAATCTTTAGTTAGTCTTGAGAATGTAGACAGACATGAAGTAAGGGTTGACTAGAGAATCTGAGGTGATTCAACACACATTATAAAAAGGAATTGACCCTTCTGAGGATATGAGACAGAGAATGGAAGGCTGTGTAATTTGATAAGGACAGCTTTGGTGGCTTTGAAAGAGAAATCTTCCTAAAGTAAGAGATTGGTTGCTCTGATCCTTCTCTTTGTTCTTTTTTTATTATAGCAAGAATTTCCTCCAGCACATGATCCAATGTCCCTGCATATATTATAAGTGGTATCAGTTACAGACATTTTCCAATCCTCATCAAGTGAATATCAATCTTTCCACAAAGTTCATCTCAAAAGAAACTTTCCCTGGTTCAACTTTAAGACCACTGCTGTACAGTTCCAGCCACATAGGAGATGCTCAGAAACTTTGTATTGAATTTTTTATTTTATTTTTTAATTGAAAATAGATTCTTTTCTCATACAATACATCTCAAGCACAATTTCCCCTGCCACTGCTCCTCCTAATTCTCCTCACCTCCCTTCTCCCCCAGATTCACTCTCCTTCAGTTTTCTCTTCATAAAACAAAAGCTGGTCTCTAAGAGACAGCAGCCAGACATGACAATACAAGATACAATGTGACAAGGCACAGCCCTTATATGGAGGCTGGTCAAGGCAATGCAAAAGGAGGGAAAGAGTCTTGAGAGTAGGCTAAAGAGTCAGAGATACACCAGCTCCCACTGTTAGAAGTCCCACAAAAACACTAAGTTAACAGTCATAACATGTATACAGAGGACCTGGTACAAACCCATGAAGGTTTCATGTTTGCTGCTTCAGTCTCTGTGAGCACATGTGGGCCCTGCTTAGTTGATTTGGTGGGTGGGCCATGTTTTCCTGCTGTCCTCCATCCCCTCTGACTCCCATTTTTTTCTCCTCCTCTTCTACTGGGTTCCATGATCTCTGATGGGAGCGACCAGATGGTATTTTTTACTTGGTGGAATAAGGATGTATTAGGAAGAATAACTTGATAATGAATAAAATGTCATTTTTAATGAGTAATGATTAAAACATCACTTCAAATATTAGATTCACCTGAGTAAATATTAATAACTTCTAGTCTATTGTGCATTTTATGGTGAGTCTAAGTTATCAGTTTCTCCTATTATAATTTATCTTTCTGTGGTCATTTGGTTCTCTCAGAGGATTTTATGCCCATGAGTCATACAGAAGCCATAGGTAAAAATATAACTTAATGAAAAAAATTATTGAATGTATCATATATGTAATCACAATTATAATTAGTTGCATTAGCTATGAAAAATTTATACTGATCCTATCTTCAATTCATATAATTATGATACAGCAGCAACAGCTGAAAATAACATCTCTTAAATCATGGCATTAAACAAAAAAAATCTTCATTGAGTACAGTTTAGTGTACAATCATTAAACTTGTGACCTACAGATTGTCATCAACTTGAACTGATATTTTGCCAATTCTCTTCTTTTTGTGTTTTCCTTTCAGTTAAGGAGCCAAGCATCTATTACCTATGGGTGTGAATAGGTGATATAAAATTAGCCTTGCTTCAGCCTATAAAGAATTTCACTCCCAGTATCAGTTCCCTGTCTTGCCAAGCTTTTATCAGAAGTAGACAAGCAGTTAGGCATCCTTAGACTATAAACTCCTTACAATATGACCAGTTTGATTTTCATGTAGCAAGAGTAGGGCTCTTCTCCTAAAGTGAAGCAATATGAAAGAGTATTGAAGGGGCATACATTTAAATATAGTTCTTTTGCCAAGTAGGTGGCTTCACTTTCATCCATCTTTTTACTACCACTAAGTAATTTTTAAACCTGAACCCTAGCCATTAGGGGTATGGAAATGCAGCAAGTCATAATTTAAAAATGAAATTTCAAGTCATGTTGCTGCTAGCATCATTTCATAGACAAGGAATCAATATGTAACCTTTCTAAGGTGAGCAGAGGCAAGGAAATCATTTCTTCTTCACCCATTGCCCATATGTCTTATAAATTAATAAAAGGGGCAAGGATTTAAGAGTACTGAACCATTGTATGTTGTGATAACCTTCAAGAACAGATGCTTCACTATTATTGTGTTGATGCCAATAAGGAAAATCTTGTTATAGTAAGAAAAAATTTGGATGACACTACTGTAGCATCAGTAAGACTTTTTTTTCCTTAAGGCAGTATTTACTCTAAAGCAGAGTATTAAATGATGTAATAATCATTAGTCACACAATCCATGATGTTTAAAAATTATATCAAAGTTACAAATAGATAGAAACATCTGAATGTAAATTATCAAACAATCATATTAGAAATTTGGAGGATTATTTTTTAATATAGAAACTTAAAGGCTAAATGTAAAAAATGAAGTACACACAAGAGAGCACTGGCTTGAGCCAGAGCTTGACTAATCAAGGGAGCAGATCCTCAGTTGCAAAAGGAGTTTGAACTTGGATAGCAGTCCCAGCTAAAGGCAGTGAGCTAACAAGTAGACTATTGACTTTGAAGACAAAGTCGGTCAAGGTTGTGGCTTCTACTCTGAACATCCTTAAACCTTCCTTGATGCCTGGCCAAGGCAGATCTTGGTGTAAAGTTTATTCAGTAAGCAAACAGATAAAGATTAGTCAGAACTTGAAGCGGGGTTGACAAATAGATCAAATGCTTTGCATTATAATTTAGTGTCACTAATTGTTTGATTTTTGGGGGTCTTTCATTTAAGAAAAATCTTCAAGTTCTAAGGGAATGAAAGAATAAAACTATAATTTGAACTGAGTGTTCAAGTTTTTCACACTTAGAAACTGAACAGATGTTGTCATCTACCTTGCAGATATTTGGAAAACTCTTTTTTTCCCCTTGATTCCTTTCTTCCCTCCTTCCCCACTTCCATCCTCCATTCTTTCCATAGTAGTTTATATGAAGTCTCCATCCAGAGGAGGGTGTTATGCCTTATTTCTGTCATGGGCATCTTTGAATATCTAGTTAGAGGACCTTGTTAAAAGGGAAAACACAGTGATGGTGAGGGTCTGCCCAAGGCTTCTTTATGCTCAGGTGAGGAGACAATGTGAGGGACATCCGAGGAATTCCTATGGGACCCAAAACGTACCCCCTGCGTCACAGTGAAGGCCAATGCTTACGATAATACAGTAATATGTAGAAATTTCTTTTTTTCAGAAATCTTGGAAAAACATCATGAAATACACAAAGGGACATTTAATCCCTCTGGAGGATCACTGGTGAAGGATAAGTCAAGTGAGTGTTCAGCACACAGCAGGAAGAAGAAAAGCAGTATAAAGCTGGAGCAGATGTTATATGCAACCACACTGGAGACACTCATCCTTTCTGTTTGATGCAGAACAAGAAGGGAAAGAAAGAAGACAATTTACAACATAGCATTATCCCACAGTGAATAACATGCACGTTAGTGTTGTTTCTTAATTTGCTTTCCATAAAGCATTATGCTATTTTATAATGCCTTGACTAATACATCATAACTAATAGAATACATTTCTTAATTTTCAGCCTATATATGACCATACATATATAGGATGTAAATGTTACTGTCTGTCTCTCCATTCACTTTAAAATACAGCTCAGTTCAGAAAATAAGATTTAAGGCCACCTATCTGTGTCCCATCTGAATTTTATCCTATACTAGCTAAACCAGAATGGATGTTTCCTGGAACAGAGATCTGAATCCTACACAAATGTGCTTTTTTTCTGTAAAGACAGAACTTTGAACACATGACTGTCTAAATGTAAAATCCATGTCAGTATTACAAAATAGTATTTCTAAGAAAGAGATTTATGTTGGATATCTGTTGGATAAATTGTTTAAAACACTATTTGCACTTATATTCTCAAGTAGTAATCTAAAAGCCTCATATGAAATTTCATGTATTTGGACTAAAGGTTAAAAATGACTCACATCAATTGAAAAAAAAAACACTTGCATAGTTTATTCTTACAAATTTTCTTTTATATATCATAAAGCTTGAACATAAAGAAAACCAAGTTATGACAATAAACGTGGAGGTGCTGTTTATTATACAAATTCTGCATTGTGCTTTCTGTGTGTGCCTAAGGAAACAGAAGAGCAGGCTGGAACTGTTGGTCATGTGATATTCTTTACAACATGATTTCCTCAGTTATTGAAAGAAATGAATGTGGAGCTCTGGAGGGCTCAGTCATTAAAGTCCTTGTCTTGTACATAAGAGAACTGGAGTTTAGATCCCCAGGACCCACAGAAACATGCAGCCTCTAAAGTGAGAGACAGGTGATCCCTCAGAGCAAGACATCGATGAGACTACCTGTATATCAAGGGGTGTGGGATTTGACTGAGAGACCCTGCTTCTGAGTGAAGTGAAGAGCCATGGTCATGGAGGATGATTCATGACATCAACCATTAGCCTAGGGTTTCTACATATACCATGATTGTGTACACATACACACACACACACACACACACACACACACACACACACACAACCATATACACATCAATGTGATGATGAAAACAAAGTTACTCCCTCAGCAAATGTTATATAAAAATTGAAATAGAGTACTCTGTAAACTAAAAACAAAAATTCAAGGACAGGGCTATGTTCTGTCTTCATAAAAATTTTGAATACACCCCGGACCTTTATCATTAACTTTCTCTTGCCTAAGTAACATATGCTTCCTAGTTTTGTTTTTTCATCTTTTCCTAGTCCTTGACATTATTCAAAATTTATAGAGTTTCTTAATTCAGTAGACAAGTAGAGCTAATTATCACAGTATGGCAGATGGTCTGCTCAAATAATATGTAACCAAAACTGTGTTAATATCTTTTTATCCTAGACAGGCCAACATAGTGTCTCTTCCTTCTACTTTTTTATTCTGAGGCATAACCTCAGGGATGTTTGGTGAGACACATAAGACCAGCTGCAGAGGACCACCCTTGCCTTACCTATGGGAAAAAGTGAAAAACTCATGACTCTCTGTAGCTGGAGAGTTTTCTCTCTGGGTCCCGCCAAGCCCAAGCAGTCTGACAGCCCACTTATAAAATAAACACACAGATGGTTATATTATTTAAACTGTTTGGCCTAATGGCTCAGGCTTCTAGCTATCTAGTTCTTACATCTTAAATTAATCCATTTCTATAAATCTATACCTTGCCACGTGGCTTGTGGCTTACCAGCATCTTCACATGCTTCTTGTCATGACGACTGGCAGTGTCTCCCTCCGTCTTCCTGTTCTCTCAGTTCTCCTCTCTGTTAATCCCGCCTATACTTCCTGCCTGTCTACTGGCCAATCAGTGTTTTATTTATTGACCAATCAGAGCAACACATTTGACATACAGACCATCCCACAGCAACTCTCCCTGACAGGGGCATGAGAAGCATCCAGAGACAGGCTCTACCAGATGGACTGAAGAACATATTTGGAGAATCAGCCTTATTTACTGAGCCTGGTAGGTTTGTAGGTGAACAGCTGAGGAGAAATGTACTGTTCCTGGTACATACATCAGAAAATAATAAAAGAAAAGAAAGCAAAACCTTTACAGGCATCTTAAGTGAATCCATAAACAAAGAAACACTTAATATTAAATAATAGATGATGCCGGGTGGTGGTGGCGCACACCTTTAATCCCAGTACTCAGGAGGCAGAGGCAGGTGGATCTCTGTGAGTTCAAGGCCAGTCTGGTCTACAGAGCGAGATCGAGGAAAGGTGCAAAGCTACACAGAGAAACCCTGTCTCGAAAAACCAAAAATAAATAAATAAATAAATAAAAATGATAGATGAGCCTACAGATATATCCTTCCTTTATGCCACATTGAGCTATGTGGAAGTCTGATATTGTTTGTACTAAGCAATATATCCTTAAAAGTGGATACTAACTTGTGTGTGTGTGTGTGTTTGTGTGTGTGTTTTGTTTGTATATGTGTGTTTATGTGTTTGTATGTGTGTGTCTGTGTGTATATAAGTGTCTGTATGTGTGTGTGTCTATATATGGGTCTGGGATATATGTGTGTTACTATGTGTGTGTATGTGTGTCTGTGTGAGTCTGTATGAGTGTGTGTATATATCTGTGTATGTGTGTGTATGTGTGTATGTAAATGTATGTGTGTGTATCTATGTGTGTTTTCATACAGTGAGCTTTACCATGTTAAAGACAAAAGCAAGATTCATACCTAGAATGAATGGTGCTTGTGAGGTGAAAGCAACAACTATTTTTTAAAAATGGGACTCAAATTGATAAATTATGAGCAGAAAATAACTTTGAAGATCTAAAATCTGTTAATATAAACATTTAATAATGGAGAGAAAAGACAATCAAAGTCCCTAAGAACTGCTGAGAACAAATTAAACTTTTGGAATATTAAATGAGAATTTAATTCCAGTAGATAACAAAATATGCACTAAGAAAATCATTTGTTCAAATAATAAATAAAATTATAAATTCCAGAAGAAGAATGGAAAGTCAGAGGAAAAGCAATTACTGTATTAACATTTTACTATTTAATACTTTATATAATATATTCTTTTTTTACATTCTTAAATAATTTTTTTTAATGTGTGGGCTTCCATGGTACATATACAGTTTTTCAGATAAAATCTGATTTTGCATATGTAGTCTTATTTGAGCATTAAAATAGCAACATAAATAATAAAATTATAGTTTCTTAACTGTGGTAATTTAATAACTCTAAAAATTAAACAAATACTCTTAGTTAAAGGGAAATAAAGTTGATTTTATAGCAAAGGGTATTTGTAATCAAATGGAAGCAATAACCTGACAACAACAAAACAAAACAAAATAAAAACTTAAAGTCATTGATTAAATTATAGATCATTTTTCTTTTAATCATTCAGTATTCTAAGGCAATTAATTTCAATTACTAGTTTCAAACCAGAGTGGTTAGTCTGAGACCAGAAACCATGCACTGACAGTGCTTGCGGAAACAGCCAATAGTGAACTTCAGTGATCTATTTCCTAAAGAAAAAATTAAGAATTCAGGGGAAAAAAAGAAATCTGTACAAACTTACCTTTAGAAAGGACACGTTATTTGTACAGAAACACTAACTCAAAATAGTTAAATAGGACTATTGTTTAGGGAATATTAAAATATGTTTAAGGACAATTTAAATAAAAGAATACAATCTAAAAAATGTACTATATTTTATGAAATAAAATATTACTTCTTGAAGAAAGAAAACAGAAGGAAAAGCATTCTGTCACTCTATTCCAAAAATGATAAAAATATTTAAATTCTAAGTAAAAAAATTAATAAAATTGTACTCAATATAAAATAAATATAGTCAAATATATGATTATTTAATATATAATCACACACAAAAATGTATGATAGTTACACTAGAGAATGTATAGATACATATATTTATAAACACTCACACATGCCTGAAATTTTACAATTAGGAGCAAAAATTTTACAATTAGGAGTAAAAACTTCTGAGCACTATGTTGACCAAACTTCAGGTTGGAGTGGAAACACAGATCTTCATTTCATGCTGTATTTTAAGTTATTCTTTTATGTAGTGATGGGTTTGGAAGTACAATGACTTCCTCTACTCTGAAACTGACACACAGGTTTAATTTATAATAATTTTAATATACAGTGTACCTTAACTATAATTTAACAATAGGAAGTCACCCATAGACTAGAAAGATATTTAACTGACTCAAAGTCTTAAGAAATGAACATAATCATGAGAATGCTCAAAAAAGGACAAAATTGGAAATCAAAATTCAATAAATTTAAATGACAATTCCTAACTTGTAGCACTAAATTTATAAAGAAGAAATAATGTAAGTACATATGCAATTTTCATATATATTAATTATAAGTTGCCTTAAATTCCATATGACAAAAGCATTAGAATTAGTTTAGAAATAGACTCTACCTTATTCAAATCTCACATATTGAAAACCATAATGCAAAATAAATGTAATATAACATGTTGCTGTAAAATACATACCTTCTGACTGTGAATCATGAATTCTGTTGTGATAGTGTTTATATCCCAAGAACTCAAATAAAAAGCAACTAGCTCATGATTCTTTGCTTCCAATGAGTGATCGCTTGCTTGTCATGTGTAGCCTAGGTACCTTTGACTATGACATGTAACAATAGTGTCAAGTAGACCTGACCAGTTAATCATAGTTTTTCAATTGGGTTTATTTGTTCAGTCTTTAATACTTCTTGGCAATTTTTATTATTAATTTAAAAAGATTATGTGACAACTTAGAGTTTTTTTAAATTGGTCTTCTTTGCAATAAAAGTTACTGACATTTTCAGCAGCTGCAAAAGTTGAGATGAAAATAGAAGTGTTAACATTTTTAAAGATTTATTTTTATTATTTTTTAAATTCTATATATGTGTGTGCAGGGTATATGCATGTGATTGCAGGTGGTCTCAGAATGCAGAACAGGGGAGTAGATGCCCTGGAGCTGGAGTTACAGAAAGTTATGAACCACTGGATGTGGATATGAGGAACCAAACGCAGGTCCTCTGAAAAAGCAAGTGCTCTTAACTGCCAAGTTATCTCTCTGGCTCCCAAGATGAATATATTTAAAAGGAACATGAAAATTATTTCCTTTCTTTGTTTGACACAATTGTTCAAGCTGAGTTTTATTTATCTTGAGCCATTTCCACATGTCCATTATGCTGCTAATGGTTTTCCTTGGCTCTCTGTTGAAGAAGTAGGAAAGTGAATGCCCAGGGGAATATTAGCCCTGTAAGCTCCATCAGGGCTAGAAACTCTTGGATAAAACAGCTTTCTTATAAACTGTAGTATGCAGTGGGATGGTCTGTATGTCAAATGCTCTGATTGGTCAATAAATAAAACACTGATTGGCCAGTGGCCAGGCAGGAAGTATAGGCGGGACTAACAGAGAGGAGAATTGAGAGAACAGGAAGGTGGGAGGAGATACTGCCAGCCGCTGCCATGACAAGCAGCATGTGAAGATGCCGGTAAGCCACAAGCCACGTGTCAAGGTATAGATTTATAAAAATGGATTAATTTAAGATATAAGAACAGTTAGCAAGAAGCCTGCCACGGCCATACAGTTTGTAAGCAATATAAGTCTCTGTGTTTACTTGGTTGGGTCTGAGCGGCTGTGGGACTGGCGGGTGAGAGAGATTTGCCTGACTGTGGGCCAGGCAGGAAAACTCTAGCTACAGTAGTACTTCTCTCATACCAAGACAATGACAGTTTACTAACAGTAGTTTCTTTCCTTATTAAAATATTTGCATTTAATTACAATGAGTTGTCATCATATACAAAATGCTTCACTAGGTGTGGTGGTATTGTGTTCCCCAAAATATTGTGCACCCTAATAAACTTATCTGGGGTCAGAGACAGAACAGCCACTAGATAAAAAGGCTAGAAAATGGTGGCACTCACACCTTTAATCCTAGCACTCCAGAGGTAGAAATCCCTCTGGATCTCTGTGAGTTCAAGGCCACATTGGCAACAGCCAGACATGGTGACACGCGCCTTTAATCCCAGAAAGCAAGCCTTTAATCCCAGGGAGTGGTAGTAGAAAGCAGAAAGGTACATAAGGCATGAGGACCACATACTAGAAGCATTTTGGCTGATTAAGTTTTCAGGCTTTGGAGCAGCAGTTCAGCTGAGAGCCATTCGGATATGAGGACACAGAGGCTTCCAGTCTGAGGAAACAAGATCAGTTGAGAAGTTAGCCAGGTGAGGTTAGCTGTGGCTTGTTCTGTCTCTCTGATCTTCCAGTGTTCACCCCAATACTTGGCCTCAGGTTTGATTTTATTAATAACACCATCTAAGATTCCTGCTACAACTAGGTAATGCAGGAATGAAGGAACATAAAGTAAATGGACATTTTAAATGTTTTCCTGTGGTTTGGCTGTATTCTTAAGTTCCTATGATACAGCCACAACAATATGCCACTTCTCTCTCTCTCTCTCTCTCTCTCTCTCTCTCTCTCTCGACAGGGTTTCTCTGTGTAGTTTTGGTGCCTATTCTGGATCTCACTTGCTCTGTAGACCCAGGCTGGCCTCAAACTCACAGAGATCCATCCGCCTAGCTCTGCCTCACGAGTGCTAGGATTAACGGCGTGTGCCACCACCGCCTGGCCACATCTTTAACCAGGTTCCAAGAATGATACACCCAAAGACTTGAAATTGAGAAGAAACACTCAGCTCAATCCATCCCAATTCACTCTTTGAAACCAAGTTGCTTTGATTTCCCATAGGCTTATGTGTTAGAAATGTGATTGACATCCTATCCAAGATCAATCCTTTGCTCAGGTCTTCCCAGAAAAAGTGACACAATTGATATGTAGTTTGAATTAATAATGATGGTTTGTGCTAAATGCTGTATGTTCTGATCTACAATAAAGATGAATAACTTCTAGAAAAATAATTACTTAACAAAAGTATTGAAAGTTTATTATTAACTTGTACTGACTTGACATAGCAGATAAATACTTATAAAAAAGTTATTTGATTTCTATAAGATATGAAATGACTAAGGACAGAACACATGTTATATCCTTCTGAATAATGACCAGAGTTCAATATTGCCCAGGTGGATTTTCCAATATTCCATTTTCCTATCTTTCCTGGCAATAG
>CABHPQ010141307.1:4637-19220 GCA_902168405.1 Peromyscus aztecus
GCAGACATTACCTCCATCTTTCCCACACCACATCTGCAGACATTACCCCCATCTTTCCTACACCACATCTGCAGACATTACCCATCTTCCCTACACCACATCTGCAGGCATTACCCATCTTTCCTACACCACATCTACAGGCTATTCACTCCCCAGCTAACTACCAGGCTATTTTCAGGCTTTCTGTCTCTTTGTGGCTTCTCTTCTTTTCTTAGTTTTTTAAAAAAGGATAATTTTTCCAAAATAGGCTTGTGAACCAAGGCATTTCCAAACCATAATAATCTCAAGTGTTTTGTGGTCAAGCTTTCTCCCACCTTCCGTGCCTGAATGCGGGAATATGACTATATTTACATGCCACACTTAGGGTTTTTTTTTTTTCAGCCTGATCTACACAAGGCATATATATTTGAAAGTCCTTAGTTACTTCACTTTCCATCTTTTCTAGGGGTCTTGTCATTTTTTTTCTGAATGGAGTCCATGGATGTTTCTTATGTTTGTGATTTTTATTTGTATCATTTTCTTCTCCTGAACTCTAGACTCTTCTGACTCAGCCCCTCTCCATTCCCATTAGTTGCTTCCAGACCCATCCATCACCAGGCTCAGAAAAATTCATGATATTGCCCATTAGATGGGTTCTAACTCATCCCCGGACTTTCTGGCACCTCCTTGGCATTCTGATCTGATGCATGTGTACATTTCTCAGACATGCTTCACTTTAGGGGCCCAAGTCTAGAGGAAGGCACCACACCATCTCTGCTTTCTCTATAGCCCATCGACAAGCTTGTATTTCATGACATTCTGTACTTGTATCAGGAATAAAATGTGAAAGTGAATGTGTACAGAAGTCAATGTGATAATGCCTAAGCATCAGTGATCCCCTTCTGCACTTGCTGCTTCTGACTGGGCTGCCCTACCATAGAACACATCTGAGAAAAGGCTTTTCTATTTGCCAGTCATGCTTGAATGGCTCTGGAGGAGAATCTGCTCTATTTCATAGAACATATAGAACAAAGCCCAATTTGCACAAATGCTGTTACTTGAAATATTTTTAAATAAAAAAGATTTCTCAGGACTAAGGAATAAAATATACATTTTACCAATTCTTATTTTTAAAATAAATTTATTTTGTATTTCCAAAATTCTATTTTATATCTAAGTCTGATTTTTCAGTACATTCTTAGTACCAGGTACACATTGAGAATATTTCAGTATAATTAAAAAAAATGTCTAATGAATTTGAGAGGGAGAGTGTGTGCATGGGAAGATTTGGAGAAAGGAAAGGCATGATGAAGAAATACTGTAACTACAATATTCATATATAAAATTTTTAAAAGAAAAAGAAAAAGGCCTACTTTGCCTTGCTTATATATTCTACTCAGTGGTAAAATTTCACAAAATTTTCTTAGAAAAATTTGAAATGCACATGACAAGACTTTGTCAAACTTGCAAGTTAAATTATAAAAGGTAATTGCAGTGTTAAAAAAATCTATTAAAGTTATGCTAATATTTATGAGTAATATGATTAATTCATAAAATAGTTAAAATGGAATGTCCATCAGATAAATCTAAGAAGACACAATCTAAGAGGGAAAAAAACTGTGAACATTATGAAAAAGGTGAGAAATGTGAGTTCACCCACACAGAAAATACGTCTTTCACAAGTGATACATGTTACACATATGTGAAATAGCTCTGGAATGCAAGAGGCTTTGATTTTTCAACTCAAATGTATTGTTGGGTCTTCTTATCCAGCACCATTTCAGGCAGTTCTGGAGGTCAGGGAACACAGCTGAGAATGTTCGTGTGCTGTACCCGTGACCTTTAAGGAGTTTTACATAGACAGGCAAATTATCCACTATCATGTTGTGAGAAATTAATTCCAATGAGAAGTGTATAAATTTACAACAGTATCTATATCTATATCGGTATATATCATTTATATATAAATATATGAGATATATCTGGGATAAATTTGACAGAATTTAATTTTCTAAGAAATACTACTTTGACATTGAAAGAACTTCTTATAAATAATAAAACATTGCAGTACAGGAAAAAAAAATAGCTCACAATTTAAAGATCTGATTTGTGTTTTTCCTCCTCCCCTTAGGTCTTGAAGTCTATTTATGCTCAAATACCTAAGACAAAGCTCATCAACCATAACCATGTTTGTTCCTTTTCACTGCAGTTCTATTTTAAGTCTGACAGAATCAAATACAGCATATCCAAAAGGGCAGAAATTAGTGCAGGCAAAGGAATTTAGGACGGTCTCAAAAACTTTGCATCATAAGGAATCTGCTAAGTATTTAGATACAGAGGTTGTTGGGCTGAGAGTTTAATCTTTCCTCACGGAAAAAATCTGGCATTTCCTATATTTGTACTAGCAATATGGTATTTTATTACTACAGCTCCTTTCATTAAGATTCTGCTTGAAGCAATGAGAATGTAGCCTCACATATCATGCGGCAGGGGAAATTTCATTCTTCTGAATGGTAGCAAGTTGCTCTAGGCTCCCCTTCAGTAGAGACTGGAGACTATCCTGTGCCATGGTGGTTGGATCCCAAGGACTGACTCAGGCTGTGAGAATGCACAAAGAACCAGGAAATAAAACTAGACATAAAAGGATTCTTGATGGGTGGTGGTGGTGCATGCCTTTAATCTCAGCACTCAGGAAACAGAGGCAGGTGGATCTCTGTGAGTTTGAGGCCAGCCTGGGCTACAGAGTGAGTTCCAGGAAAGGCTCCAAAGCTACACAGAGAAATCCCGTCTCAAAAAAAAAAAAAAAAAAAAAAAAAGGGACTCTCCATTGTGCCTGGCTGCTCACCCAGTTAGTGATGAAATCACATTGGATAACATGTGTAGCTTAGTGTGACTTGGTTCTTTCTGTGCCTATGTCTGTGGTGAGGATGAACAGAAATCACAGAATTCAAATGTCTACCACACATGAAGTGCTTATCAAAGTACTGTCTTGGAGCTGGACAAAATGTACCATGCCTATAATCTCAGCAATTGAAAGACTGTGGTAACTTGGCAACATACTAAGCTCCAGGCCAGTCTGGGCTAAAGAGTAAAACTCTGCCAATAAATAAATAAATAAATAAATAAATAAATAAATAAATAAATATATACATACATACATACATACATAAATACATAAGTACATAAATAAATGCCCAAAATCTCTTAAACTAAAGAAAGACAAGTTGACATTTATTCAATTCAAGTGAGGTATGACCTAGACTTTGGAACAATATTGTACTTCCAGGTTCAAGTCTGAGTTCCACTATTGTTTGGCTATTTTCTCATCTGTAAAATGGGTAGAATGTCTTCTATGATAATCTCTACTTATTGCATGTATTTTTATGAGATATAAATCTGACTATGTGCATACACACATGCAACACACACACATACACACACACACACACACACACAGGTTAGAACATTCTTGAGATATGGCCAAGTTCACTGTAAATGTCTGTGAAATACGTAGATAAACAAATCAGTCTTGGGACAGGAGACAAAACTAGAAGGGTAGTCTGCAGTGAACTTTTCATCACTGTAACAAAATACCTGAGAAATTCAACTCAAAAGAAGGAAAGATTTGCATTGGCTCATGGTTTTGCAGGTTTCATGGAGGTTACTTGATCCTGTTGCTGTATGCCTATGGTGAGACAAGCCACCATGCAAAGAGAATTAACGAAACAGAGCTCCACAAGCAATATGATCTCAATGGAAAAAAAAACAATAAAAATAATTCCTTGTGAGGTTGAAAGAGGGTCGCTTAAGTTTTTGAATTAATTTTGTTTAAAAATGAGGACACATTGCAACCTGGCCTTCGATCTTTGTCAACTGGTGGAGATCTTCTATATTGCTTAAGAGGTAACTGTGGTCAACACAGTTTACAAAACAGAAATGCTTCTTAGGGATTTTAGCATCTTAAAATGCCTTTATTTAGCACAGGATCCCTTTGCATAAAGGATTTAGATCTATTTCAGGCTAGGAAGGGGAGAGCTTAATCTGGACTTAATGTTATCAGAGACAATATCTCTGTGTTCTATAGAATGGTGAATAATGGGATGGAAGCTATGAAGTTTCTATGGATTACTAAATCAATGGAGGTAGACCACGAAGAATAAGATAACCTCTGAGATGTTTTTTTATTTTATTTTAGTAACAGGATAAAGAAATCTGTTTTAAGTTTGTGATTTAATAGTGGCATAAACCTTCTATTTTGTTCTTTTTTTCCCACACATAGTAAAGTGTGTGGACTTCATATGGCTCATATGGGGCTTCATATGGGCTCAAATACATGTTGATGACAAATTAATAGGGAAAGAAAAGAATAAAACCAGAAAGCATGAAATATTTTGTTTTCCACAGCAGCTAGAAGAGGTAAACAGGATAGAAAATTTCAGAGAACAAAGTCAGTAAGATGTATTGAGACTCATTTCTCAATGTGATGATAAATGGCAGATAAATTCATCCAAACACCAGGCATTTCTCCAAGAGCATGCATGGATATTGTCAGGACATTAAACGTGCATAGGGGTGTGTAAAGAGAGCTTACAATATTCTATCATGCAGGGTGAATAATAAATATACCAAGTATTTGCTATATTTATGTAAGTGGCCTGGCATGTAATTGATAATATGCAAGTAGTATTGTTATTTATAATAATGATGTTTATGAAAATGACATAAATGTCACAGCATATCCACATCACAGAAAAGGAATGAGAATCTGCTTTGAAAAAGAATAAAATGGATACAATTGATGAAACAGTATTTCATCTTCATACATTAGCATTAGTAATTCCAGGAATACTTGATAACGTCTTTCATGGCATTAACAATGTTTTCATCATCCTTCTTAAAGGAAGAGCTAAATGTCTATGGAAAAGACACCCTTTCATTTCTTGAGGATGTGGGAGTATTAGGACTAAGGGAATCTCTGGGACATACAGGAGTTGATGCCCATCTGAATGAGAGTGAGAGGAGTAGCAGAAAAAATCAAAGTGCTAAAACCCAGCAACATGTAATCCTGGCCAGTCCAGACTTGGTCAACCTGGGACACACTCCCTTGAGAGTCACTCAAATTTCAGTCTGGTTTTAGAATAACTGGCCAATAGATGAATTGCTACTCACATCTTAAAGTCACAGCCTTCCATACCGGGACTTTAGTTAGATATGCTAAATTAAACAAGCTCAAGCAATCACTAGAAGATATTTTGAACTCATTTTGACCTATGCTGAAATTAATATATCAAGCTTCCAATAAAATTATGCTCTTTGAGAGACACATAAACAAACAAACAAAATAAAATAGAAAAGATCCATCTCCATTCACAAACTACTTAAGTATTTGCTTAAGAAAAAAATCCTAAATGAAAAAAATGCCTGTAACACTTTATGTAGAATATATTTGCATATATGTGTACATGGGCATGCTAACACAGAAGGGGTAAATCTCATTAGACCTCAACCCTAGACAAAGAACCTATGGACAACTAAGGAATGCTGAGAGAAGAATCAGTCTTCGTCAAGGAAGTCCACATCAATTGTTTACCCAATACCACATCATCAGTCCTGAAAACATACAAACAATATTATATAGACTGAGCAGGTCTAATACCTAACACCATAGGCTGATAACCACCAGGGCTTAATAGCGAGTTCTCAGAGCTAATAAATATCTTCCCAATTTCATTTTAGATGCTGTCAGAGATTCTATCAGTTGCCTCTGGTTCCTAAAACATGAGGGATTTGCTCTGCTTGTTCCAGGAAATTCACTGTGATGGACAGCCACATTCATCAGTGCATTTCTTGGGGATGAAAGAATTTTCCCTTTAATTAAATATCTTATAAAACTGATTTTGAACACTTCTCTGATTGTCTATTTAATATACAAGTACAATTACATAATTGTAGCTGAAGTTTCCTGTGTCCTGGCCGGCCAGCAGTCAGGACAAATCTCTCCCACTAGCGTCCCCCAAGTAAACACAGAGACTTATATTAATTAAACTGCTTGGCCATTAGCTCAGGCCTACTACTGACTAGCTCTTCCATTTAAACTAACCCATAATTTTTATTTATGTTTAGCCACGTGGCTTGGTACCTTTCCCAGTTCTGCCTTCACATCTTGCTTCCTCTGTGTCTGGCTGGCGACTCCTGACTCAGCCTTCCTGTTCCCAGAATTCTCCTCTCTCTTTGTCCCACCTATACTTCCTGCCTGGCTACTGGCCAATCAGCAATTTATTTACTAACCAATCAGAGCAACACATTCACAGGATACAGAGCTATATCCACAGACCTTCTCTTTTTCTTTTTTTTTCCAAAAAGGAAGGTTTTAACTTTAAAATTACATATAACACAACAATTATCAAGCAAGAATTACAGTTACAACATCTAGTCTATAATATCTAGTCTATTTGTATTTGGCAAAATTAAAGAAGCTATCCTATCTATCTTATCTTTGTGAGTCTAAGGTTTCATATCTAACTTATCTTTTATCATAACTAAGGAAATGATAACTATCTAGTTTTCAACTACATCAAATACCTCAGAAGGATATAATATTATCTGAAAAATGGGAGAAGAATACAAGCAACTTTTGGGAGTCTTGCGAGAGTAGACAGAGATAGCTGACAGCCTGGACAGTCATCCAAAGTTATTATTTATTTATTATTATTTATTATTTATTTATTAACCAATTAGAGCAACACATTCACAGCATACAGAGCAATATCCACGACATATAATCATTTTCTTCAGCATTTTCTATGTTTCCTTGGCTGTATTTCTACATTCTGAATTGAGATCTAAGTTAATTAATTTTCATACACTTTCATTCTTTAATATAGGTTTTTTGGTATTTAATGTTGCTCTTTATTATACATATTTTATCAACAGTCACTAAAATTATTTTATTTTGTAAACCCTGTCCTTCATATTTTCAGCTTGATTGTATACATTTGTTTTACATCCCACTACAAACACTGATTTAAAAAGTTACAAAATGTGTCTATTCTTTTAAAGGATATGCAAGTAAACATAACATGCATATGTCTTTTTATATCCTCCTATTCACTCTGGTCACATTTATAATCCACATACATACTGTTAATGTGTCTAGACACCTACCTAACACTTAAACTTATTTGCTTTAAGCTTCTAAAGTCACTCTGGTTTTTCAATCTTCTCCAGCATGGCATTCTTCAAAGCTCCATCTGCTCCGCAATTCTGATCCCTTTGTCCTGTTTCTCTCACTGCATTCCGTGTGCACTCTTCTTTAATAGCTACATGTAACAATTTATAGTTCCCAGTTCCCAGTTCACACAATGCCAATTTCTCATTGATTCTTCTTGGCCTCTCCAATCAAAATTTACGTTTTCCTCTCTTCAAGTTCCAAGTACTACATGTGCCATTCAATTTCTACCTCCAATTTCTAATCTTTGAACATATGCCATTTCTACTCTCTTGGAGAATATGCGTGAATTTAAATGAGAATAATTTTCTCAACTTTCAGATCCCCACCAGGCTTGACCAATTACCTGCAAGTAGTAGACATTGAAGAAATACGGAAGAATTGATTAAAAGAATAAGTTGGCACTGGCTGATGCCACGTTGTCCTTGGCGGATGGAAACTGCATTCATTCAGCGAGACACACCAAATTGCTTTCATGACAAAGTGGCATGCTTTGCCTAGTAGATAGTGATGGAGCCTATTAGATGAAAATGGCACCTGTTTCTCTTTTAATGTATTTTCAGTGCATATCAAGCATGTTTGATAATGCAGGCTTTAATTGTTCTAAATTGGTTTGAGTCTGCTGAAATAATAAATGAGGCAATTTTGTCTTCAAAGACAATGGGCTTTAATGAGAATATTTTTGTATCTGGCAATCGGCAGTCATAATTTATTTATGGCAGGGCTTATGATTCATCATTACAATTTCCTTCAAATTTTGTAGGAAAATCATCTCTACAAGCACACGCATCTTATCTGGCAGCTGTTCACTAGCTGATATTTTTTGCAAAACCCTAAAGTTAGCATTGGCAGTTTTCAGCTGAATTTTTCTTTGTTTACACTTGGAGCATTTCCATCCTTTAAAAACAGTCTCATCATAAGAATGTAAGGGAGAAATATATGCTGTTGGAGCAGTCTTGTTAGCAAACTCTAGTGCTCTTTGCTTCTTAGGTAAGCAAGCTGCTAGCAGGGATCATCCATTCCCAGTGGTGAAAGTCTATTAAAGAGTTTGGATCAATTTTCTTTTTTTATAAAAGGCCCATTATGCCCAAAGGATTTCTTTAGAAATGTTTGCTTTGTGAAGAGTAGGTACTTCCCAGAGGTTCAAAGGAGTGACATTTGTTTTCTGTTCTAATTTAAAGGAACTGTAATCTCCAGGTGCCGGAGAAGAATGGGGTGGCCTTACCAGAGCAATGCAGTAGTATTTTTAGCTATTTCATTCTCTGTTTATTATTTTCATCTTGTGATGGATACATCATGCATCTATAAGGAAATTCAGAGACCATGGAATACCCAGATAAGGCTACCTGCAAAGGGCCTTGGGAGACCTGAGAGAAGCTGGCTGTCTATGTAACCTTGCTTCTTTCAGAAAGTTCTGGATCAATCATTGCATAGTGTATTCAGATTGTATTGATTTCAAGATCAGTTTGCTTTGACATTCGTTGTTGACACACACACTCATACGTCTCATTTGTATGGAAATTAATTCTTATAAAGGCCAAGGAGAAAAGTTAGGACTGTCCTCAGGAGACGAGTCAAGTGGTGTCAGACAATGCCTCACAGGGCACCGTATGGGACACTCAGGACTGATGCTGAGGAGTCATTCAGGCCAAGTGTAAGATTCCAGGCTCAGATAAAAACAAGCCGGCTTGCAAACATGAGATGTCAAGCTTTCACTGTTCACAATTGCTTGTGCTTCTTTCTGGCTGGGGTATAGTTTTCCGTAAGAAAGATGTTGCATATTTTTGACAGGTATTGCACTGAATCTTATAGATAGGTTTGACTGGTATGTACATCCATTAATATGATTTTTATCTGTAACTGTTACTCGTGTTTCTATTTATTCATCTTAGCAAGTGTCACTCATTGGTATTTTGTAATCTCTAGTATACACATTTTACTTCCTAGAATAAATGTTTTCCCAACAAATTTTTATTTCTGATGTGTTTAGGGGGGTTGACTTCTTTTCAGATAATACAATATTGAGCTTCAACTAATTTTTGAATATTCATTTTATATCTCACAATTTTGCTGTTTATTCCTCTTTATAATATTTTGTGTGTTCTGTAGAGTTTTCTACATATAAAATATGCCATCTCCAAACATAGACAATTTTACTATTTCATTGCTGAAGTGTGTTAATTTTGGTTCATTTTTGCCCAATTATTCTGTTCATAAGCTGAACAGAAATGACAAGAAAGAGAATTTTTATTTTATTTGTGATATGAAAGAGGAAACATTTAGTTTTTGACAATTTCTTAGGTGTTAATCTGTCACATACTCTCTGTATCATGTTAGGGTGAGCTTTTCTGCGCTTAAGTTCATTGAGAAATTTTAACCCTAAAAATGTGTTGAGTTTCATCAAATGCTTTTTCCCTGTGTCCATATGAAATACAAGATTCTTATCTTTGATTCCGGTCATGTGATATTTCACATCATTGAGATTGCATATTGAACTATGTTGCTATCCCAGAAATAAACCCTATTGTGTTAGGGTGCATGATCTGTTCAGGATATGGTGTCTTCTGTGAGGAAACTGGTTACCCACATGTAAAATAACAAACCTGCTCTTTAACTTTACATAATACACAAACATGGATCCAGCTTTTGGTTGAAGTACTTGGAACTGTGAATCACCTTGAACAAAATGGAAAAGGAAGGCTTTACAACAGCTGTCTTGATTCTGCCTTCTTGGATAGCACAGTAGCACCAATAGTACAAGCACAAGCACTAAAAGTATTATACATCAGACAAAAAAATCAGCACAGGCCAAGAAACTATTCAATGCTGCGAAAAGACAATTTTCCAAGCAGCATTTTCTAAAGAATTAACAATAACAACAGCAAAAATAGACATTGAGCTCAAACAATTCAAAAGAGAAAAAAATATAATCTACAGAAAAGATTGGATCAAACAAGTATGGAACTTGAATAGACATTTAAAAAGAAATTATACACAGGGACAACAAGTAAACTCAAACCAAACAATAACCACGTTGGAGGGCTCACAGCTGTTTATAACTCTAGCTAGAGGGGACCTGATACCTCTATGATCACCTGCAGTCACATGTACAGACAGACACATGTACAACGATTTTAAAAATAATTTTAAAAATCACCGTGAGGTATATAATCTCACATCTGTTAGCATAACTGTTAGGAAAAAGACAAAGGGTGAATTTGGTTGAATGTGAAGACGGCAAACCAAATAACCTCATCCAAATATTCTTTTTTAGATTTTATTTATTTATTTATTTGTGTGTGTGTGTGTGTGTGTGTGTGTTTGCGCACATGCGCCTGTGTGTTTATGCCTTCACATGTGTGTGGGGTGCATGTGCCTGCATGTGCATATTGTAGAAGAGTGAATTCAATGCCCTCCCTATCACTTTTCACCTATTCTTTTGCAAAGGCACTGTGTCTTCCTGAAGAAGAACTCACACTTTCCAGGTTAGGCTAGAAGGTGGCAATCCTCAGCAATCTTATTTCAACCATGCTTAGAACTGGAGTTGTAAGGCAGCTCCATATGCCTGGCTTATTGTGTAGGTGCTAGGCTCAGAACCCTGGTCCCCATGATTGTGCAGCAAGGACTCTTAATTCTATAGCCATTGCGCAATATATTTTTATGAAAACATCTCTTGGCTCCAATAAGACTGAATTTTTGGAAGACCTCACAGAAAAGTTAATAATATCCCTTGGGATCATTTAGGATTATGCACTTATACTGTGGACTCATCCTGTTTAAGTCTAAACTGCCATTAAGAGAACAATGCAGCCCAGAATCTTTGCTACAGGAAGGTACTATCCACACCATCAAAAGAGAAATGTCAAAACAAAATCAGCCACAAACACTTTATCTACAATGGTATTCTGCCTGGAAGATATGCTGGGTCAATGGTGGCACAAAGCTTGTCAGAGTAACCATGTCTGATGTGACTTAAGGCCCAAGCCATGAGACAGAACTAATACTGCTTGAGTGACTAAGAACCTGAGACTAGATAGGCCAGGGACCTATTTGAAAAACCAAATACTAATACAAGATAATGTCTCTAAACAAATGTCTAAAACAAGATAACCAAAACGTAGTGATAAAATGACTTCTAATAACATTCTGCTATACTCATAGATCAGTGCATTGCTCAGCCATCATCAGAGAAGCTTCCTCCTGCAGCAGATGGAGAAATACAGAGACCCAGAGCCAGACATTATGCAGAGAGTGAGAAACCTGGAAACATTGTGGAGGCCCACAAAGGTTTCCTAGTGAGATCTGAGCTTGCTTTACCCAGCAGGGCTGCATTAGAGGATTGCTTGACCATGTACATGGTTTCTAGGTGATTGGAAGGGTCTACACTTGGCTGAGGTAGGGGCTGGTCTTTTCTCCATCCCTTGGCATTACTATAAATAGCCCTTTAGAAGAGATAGGAGGGGCCAGTGGATAAGGATCCAGACCCTCCTGAGGGTATCCTGTGTTTCTATCTGTTTCTCTCCCCTCTGTCCTTCTATCTAAATCTCTTATCCCTCACTCCTCAGGAGTACCCTGGGGTAAAACGTGGGAGCCAGTCTCCCAGCTGACCTCCCACAGAACACAGCCTTAAATGGAATTTCTCCAATAAATCTTTTTCCTGAGAGATAAGGGAACCCCTAGGAAGAGGAGGCAGAAGGCCTGGAAGAGCCAGAGGGGATGGAGGACACCAAGGAAACAGGGTCCTCTAAATCACCATAAGCAAAGCTCATATGAACTCACAGAGACTGAGGCAGCTGGCACAGGGACTGCATGGGTCTCACCAGGTCCTCTGAGCTTGTATTACAGCTTCCAGTTTAGTGTTCTTATGGGATTCCTGAGCATAGAAACAGGTGGGTCTCTGAATTTTGTGACCTCTGATGGGCTCTTTTCCTCCCATTGTTCAACTTCAAAGTGATAGTGTTTGATTTACCTTACTATATTTTATTTTAGAACTGAATGAATGAATGAATGAATGGATGAATGAATGAATGAATGAATGAAAAGCTAGCCACTAGGGTAAAAGTTAACAACTAACTGTCATTTATACTGCTGAGAGAGGGAAACATCATTTTCCTCCAATGGAGTGACGCTGGGTATATCAACATCTCCAGGATAGGCCTCATGTTCAGAAGTAGTTGACCAACATAGAAAGGACTCCATAGATGTGTGTGTGTGTGTATGTGTGTGTGTGTGTGTGTGTGTGTGTGTGTGCGCGCGCATGCGCGCGCGCATGCTTTTATTTGGTTACAGTCTTGTGTGTGTGTTTGTTTTGTTTTGTTTTGCAGGGGCGTTGTTTTATTCTGTTTTCTTGATTTTGAATGCTTATATTGGGCTTTTGTTTGTTTGGTTTTTTTTTTGAGAGAGAGGGAATATAAAGTTGGCTGGATAGGGAGGGGTAGAGGATCTGGAAGGACTTGGGGAAGGGAAAGAATATGATCAAAATATATTTAAATTGAGAATTTGTTTTAAATAATACAAACATAATGAAAAGAAAAAAAAACAAACAAAAAGAGAAAGATGCAACTAAACTAGTATGCCTTGGACTTCCTGTGCAACCAGCTTTTACAATTTAAGCTAACACATACCTTTAATGTTAAGTTATTGCCCCAGTTAGGGTTACTATTGTTGTGAAAAAACGTCATGACCAAAAGCAATTTGGAGAGGAAGCGCTTATCTGGCTTACATTTTCACATCACTGTCCACCAACGAAGGAAGTCAAAGCAGGAACCTGGAAATAGGGGCTGATGCAGAGGCCATTGAGGAGTGCTGCTTACTGGCTTGCTCCTCGTGACTTGCTCAGCCTGTTTTTATTTATTCTATGTGTCTTTTATGTCATGTATCTTGATCCCATTCATTTCCTCATCATTTCGCATCCACCCTCTACTCCTGCGCACACACACCCCAAAATAAAACAAAATTTAAGAGAAAAGGAGGAAAAAAAATAAAGACAAACAAACAAACAAAAATTAAGGGAAAAAATTAAAAAGATCTCGATGTGGAAGCTGCGGTGAGTCACACAGTTAACCAACCGCTTTGTCCATATATCTTTACTTGCAACTGTTCATTGCAAAGAGTCATTGTTCTGGTTCGAGGCCTCTGGTTTCTACTACAATATTGATGCTGGGCCTTCAATGGGACTCTGCTTGGATATCCTGTTTTTGCCCTGTGTTGTGCAGATCCTCCTGCAGCTTTGGGACTGTGGCTCTGGTCTCTTTACATGCTCCAGTATATCATGGATGCGGTGGATGTTGCAACCGGCCAAGTCATAACCCTGGTTCTGGGCCTGGGCAGCTGCAGGGTTGGTCTACCTACCAGTTCTCCCCTGTCCTCACCATCAGGGTGAGCTTCTCAGCGTTGCCCTAGCTAACTTACCTCTAGCAGCAATGAGTGAGGGTTGGGACTACTTCTTCTTCCAGGTGCTCAGGATAGGCTCTTCCTACCTACACCATCAGGGCCAGCTCTATTATGTTGCCCAGGCAGAGTGCAGGGGCCACTCTCCGGAGAGCTGCGTCAGTCTGCTTTCTTAAAGAACCCAGAACCACTAGCCCAGGTATGGCACCACCCATAATGGATTTCCCCCTTCTCCCAAATCACTAAGAAAATGTCCTACAGCTGGATTTTATGGAGGCATTTTCTCTATTGAGATTCCCTCCTCTAAGACTACTCTAGCCATGTTAAGTTGCCATAAAACTAGCCAGCACAGTTAAGCACTCTTCCAATACCCTGACCCAGCATAATGTACGTGTGTATGTATGTTTTGGTAATCATTTTGTGGAACAAGCTGGCAGGTTGGAAGCAACTTCTATACAAGAAGTATCTGCCGTAAGTATTGAACCTGACATATAGATAAAGTTTGGTAATTTTTGATTGCAATACCGAGTGCTTCTGAGTCAGATGGGAAGCAATAAAATGGCCTTTCCTCGTTAAACTCTGATAAAGATTTCCATAAAGAGTCCCTCACCCCTTTCTCACACTGTGTTTTCTTTGCTGTTCAACAAAAACAAAACAAAGCTTTTTTGCTAGAAACAGATGGAACACATGGGGAGAGGAGCAGAGAATTCAAATTTGAGCTCATTCTTGGTCCAAGTGGCTTTGTTTCTATTACTTAATGCAACACTAATGTGTAGCATGAGTCTTAAAAGGTTCTTATTAATAAAAACAAACCTCAGCCAGGTATTGGGTTGAACACTGGAAGGTCAGAGAACCAGAACAAGCCACAGCTATCTCACCTCGCCGGATCCTCAGCTGGTCTTGCTTCCTCAGACTGGAAGCCTCTGAGTCCTAATCCAGAATGGGTCTCAGCTGAACTGCTGCTAGAAGCCTGAATGCTTAACTAG
>CABHPQ010141307.1:26641-37488 GCA_902168405.1 Peromyscus aztecus
GATTATTGAATCTACTTTAAATAATAAGGTAGATTATTGAATCTACTATAAACTAAGGGACAACTATTGATCTCAAATATTTTGTATTTGTATGTAAGGACTTTTGTATATTGACATAAATTTAAGGTAATTTTTGTTGCAACACACTATGTTTGTTTCTGTTCTTGTTTGGGGGATTTCTGTATATTGATAAAAATTTAAGGTTACTTTTGTTACAATATATTGTATGTATATTCCTATTTTTATTTGAGGTATTGTGCCTATGTATTTCATTTGGAAATGTGGGCTGAAATTCTAGTTTTTGAAAGCTATTGTTATAAACTATATAGGATAATCAGGAACATAGGTTAGTTGTTAGTCATTTATAATATCCAAAATTGTAGATATGTTAGGTATATTTTCCAGGTCATATAGAGATTATATTTTAGATAGATAGTTGTTCTTCAAATCTTTCATAGACCTACAGAATGTGGCATTTAAAATGTTTTGTTAACCTAAGGATTTTCATGACAATGAGACACATCTGCTCCTGGAAGCACCAATTTACTTTAGAGATGACAGGCATTGAAGAAATTCCTTATGGTGTTTGCTTTCATTGTGGCAAGGTTAGCCACTGGGCAAAAAAAAAAAAAAAAACAAAAAAAAACCAAACCAAAACAAAACAAAAACTGCTCTTGCCTGTGACTGCTGGCAATATGCTGTACAGACTTGGCATACAGGACACACAGGAAAAGACTGTTGAATTTGCCAAAATAAGGCAGGACAGTCCTTCAAAATTCCCACTTCACAGAAGAGTCTGCCAAACATTCTGCAGGACACACAGGAAAGTGGCTGCTGAACTTTATCAATACAAGGCAGGACAGTCCTTCAAATTTCCTGCTTCACTGAAAAGTTTGCCAGATATTCTGGGCCTGTAGGCTGAAGATAGATGTCCCTACACTGCAGAGGAACTTTGGATAATGATCCAGGCAGTCAAATGTCTCTGTTGTTAGATAATATTACATCCTTCTGGGTTTTTGATGGAGTTGAAGACTAGATAGTTACAACTGCAGTTTTTCTTAGTTATGATAGAAAATAAGTTAGGTGTAAAACTTTGGATTCACTAAGATAGGATTGATAATGCATTGTTTTCTTTGATATGCTAACTATAGATGGACAGAATATTGTAAATGTAATTCCTACTTGATAATTGTTTTTTTGTTGTATGTAGTTTTACTATGTTAAAATTAAAACCTTTGTTTTTATTTAGACAAAAGGGGAAATATTGTAGAATATTATTTTAAGGTACTTTTGTTTATGTTGCATTTGTTTAACTCTGTGAAGCTGTGTCACTGTGCCTGCCTAAAAACCTGATGATCTAATAAAGAACAGAATGGCCAATAGCAAGGCAGGAGAAAGGATAGGTGGGGCTGGCAGGCAGAGAGGATATATAGAAGAAAAAATTTGGGAGAAAGAGCAAGAGAAAAGAAGGAAGACGAAATCAGGTGCCAGCCACCCAGCTACACAGCAAGACATGGAGTAACACTAAGATTTACAGAAATAAGAGAATGGGAAAATCCCAGCGGCCAAAGATAGATGGGGCTAATTTAAAGTTAAAGAAATGCCAAGCTGAGGCCAGGCATTTGTAAGTAAGAATAAGCCTCCTTGTGTGAATTATTTGGGAGCTGGGTGGCAGGCCCCCTCAAAAGAGCAAAAACAATCAAGAACAGTGCACTGTGCTGTAATGTCTTCAGAGGGACACTGATGGACAGGTAAGGTGAGATGCTGGAAAGTGAGAGAGATACCATGCAGATATTGTATCACAGTGAATTCACTCTTCTTGATATTCTGACTCTTCCCCAACTTTTGTGTGCAAAACCTGTCTTAGTTTTCCTCATGGGAAGCTTTTCCTGATTTCATGGTCTGTATCAGCAGTTCTCAATCTGGGGGTTGAACAACCCTTTTACAGGGTTTGACTAAGTCCATTGGAAAACACAGATCTTTACATAATAACTCAAAATTACAATAGCAATATTATAGTCATGGAGTATCACTGATCATCATTTTATGGTCAGGGTCACCAGAACATGAGAAACTGTATCAAAGTGTCATAGCATCAGGAAGGATGAGAACCACTGATCTATGTTAAAAATGTATATTCCAGTGGAATAAGGTCTCTTGGCTTCTGAAATAAGTTAGATGCTCCTCAAAGCAGATGCTGTTAGTCATCATTTTATTCCAGCTTCATCCCTGATAAAGTCTTTCACCCTCAGAATGATTGTTAAACTTCAGTAATCTCCCAAAATTACACTAAATGGACACCACTGATGTAGGCTGCTCCTTAAACGATTCTCAGTGACATCCAACTTTCCCAACAAGGCCATTGTGTGGGAAAACTTTCAAAGGACTGTTAATTTTCCATTGCTCACAGTTTCTTTCTTGCTCTCTTGTTGGAATGTCCTGATGAAGTAAGCTTAGATGAGCTCCGAACAGAAAGGGCCACATGACAAGGTTCCTTATCTTCAGTAATTTGGAAGTGAGTCTCCCAGCTTCTGGCCCGTGAGTACATAAATCTTGTTCCAATTCAAAGCTTAAAATGAGTGCTGCACATGCCAGTACCTTGACTGAAAATTTGGGAAAGGCTTAGGGACAGAGACCCTCCAGATAATGAATGCTGATGTTTGTGCCATTAGATTTTGAATATTTGTCATACAACACTGTGTAATAGATGCAATCATTAAGCCAACATCCCAAAATAGATCGCAAAGTTATTTATTTGATTAGGTAGAAAATATCAATCATCTTGACATGTAATATGCAAAACTAGGGATGAGAAAGTTTAAGAAAGAAGGGGACACTGTAGGTACACAGATAATGCTATTTAGCTATAGAAAAAATGTCTTTATAGAAATAAAGTGGTATGCCAGTGTTTTATGCCAGTGAACTTGAACTATTTAGTCTGTTATTGTAGGTCACTGTAGATAGTGTGGCTTAAACAACAGGTTCTAGAAGCTAGGGAATCCATAGTTGAGGCACTAACAGGTTAGGCTCTGCCAATGAAGAACCAGCTTCCTAGGTAATAGGCTTCAGGTTTTCACCTTCTCATGGCACTTTCCTGTGAGGTAAGTATGGAGAGGATTTCCTGGAATCCCTAGGATAGGGTTCCAAACTCATCCAGGAGAGCTCTGCTCTGAGAGCTACCATCACTTAAAGTCTCCTGATACTATCATCTCAGGAGTTATCCTTTTAAGATGCTTATTTAGGGAACACACAAATAGTCTATCAATCGACATCTTTACATTAAGGTCTTGAGGACTGGATAGAGATGTGTTATTAGAGTCAATTTCTTACCAAATGGAGATTCAAAATCTTCAAGTAAAGATATGAACCAACCTAGATCCTAGTCGGTCTGTGGAGAGTTTTGCTTGCAATGAATAATTAGGTTGTTAACTATTACATGCTTTCCACAGCAACATGATTAAGCTAATTTTTATAGCCTTCTTTCAAGGTAAATTAAGGCAAATTAAATGAAGAATAGGATCATAGAGTGAGACTCCACATTCTTAATTTCATTTTATTCTAATATAGAATAACAGAAAATGTTTGCCTTTAGTAATACTTATACATTAATAATCCTGGAATGATCATGATTAGTTAGTAAACAGCCTGTCAGTCTGTCTACAAACAAAGATAATGGTTCTCCAGTTATTCTAAAAGTAGTGTAAACATTTTTCGATATGGACATCTCCAAATGCTGGGTAGCACATTCACCAACAGCCTCTCCTGGGGTTTCCTTTCCTTAGGAACACTGTCCCTTCCACATAGTGCCAAGCCTCAACTTCTTTCTGTGACGCCTGCATTCCTGGGCTTTCTACTTGAACTGAGGTCTCACATTCACAAACTGGCCTCTCCTAGCCTCTGATGGTGCCAAGTCTATCTATCCATGTGATAACCTTCCAAACCAGTATCACTTGGGAAACTTACACATGACCAGTTTGGCTGCCAGCATGAGATACAACCTTGGACAGCTCTAGTCCACAGCATCTCTATGCTGGCCAGAGGAAATACTCGCAGGTTTATGATCCTCAATGATGCTGGTCTCTTCTTAATCACAGCTGATTCTTCAGATGACCAGCATAAATTGGCTGACTAATGCAAGTGTTTTACTTCAATGGTCCTGTTCCCTTCTTAATCATCACTGATTCTTCAGCCTCAGCTCCCTAGAACCATAGATGCTTAATTTTAAATAGCTCACAAGTGCTCCTGTCAAGTTTTTACTTCCCTTTAAAACTTTACAAGCCTGGCCTCCATTGTCTGCATTGTTCTCAGAA
Organism: Peromyscus aztecus; assembly: GCA_902168405.1. Lineage (NCBI taxonomy): Eukaryota > Metazoa > Chordata > Mammalia > Rodentia > Cricetidae > Peromyscus > Peromyscus aztecus. Next base: position 30,952 of record CABHPQ010141307.1, read on the forward strand.
CTATTTCCCAAGTACCCATAATAGTTCCTTAAGCTCTGAATAAGAAATAGCTTTTCCAGACTGAAATTCCAAACTCCTTCTACAAATCTCTTCAAAACATGGTCCGGTCTGTCTCAGCAATATCTCATGAACCTGGTACCAATTTCTGTCTTAATTGGGATTTCTATTGCTATAATAATAAACCATGGTCAATAGCAATTTAGGGAGGAAAGAATGTGTTTTATCTTATAGCTTGTAGTCCATCATTTGCAAAAGTTAAGGCAAGAGTAAACTAGAGGCAGGGCACTGATGCATAAGTCATGAAGGAGTAATGCTTACTGACTTGCTCCTCATGGTTTCCTCGGCCTACTTTATTTTTTTCCTTATAAAAGAAAGCACTTAATTGGGGCTTGCTTATAGTTTCAGAGGCTTAGTCCATTATTATCATGCAGGGAGCATGATGGCACACAGGCAGACATGGTGCTGGAGATGTAGCTGAGAGTCTACATCTGATCCTCAGGCATTAGGCAGAGAAAGACTCCAGCTTAGAATGGGCTTTTTGAAACCCCAAAGCACACCCCCAGTGACATACTTCCTCTAATAAACCCACACCTCCTAATACTTTCAAATAGTGCCACTTTGCTGGGGACCAAGGTTTAAAATCGATGATCCTATGGGAACCATTTTCATTCAAACCACCACAGTTTCACTAATGAATTCTTCACCTATTAAAAACATTGCAATTGGGTTTGACCACATGCCACACAGGAGTCCCAGTAGATTACAGACTTAAATGGGAATGGAAAAATAATTTCAGAAGACATAGGATATATTTCTGGGTCCTTAAATTAAGAAAATACTGTAAATATTTTAATTATTATCAATTTTTCCATTTTGAGGATTGATCCAAAGGCCTTGTACATGGTAGGCTATTCCCTAACAAGGAGCTACCTTCTAGAATTAAAAAAAAAATTCAGCCTCCTTTTCTTATAGCATACAGACTGCCAGAATAGGGACGGCATAGCTCATAGTGAGCTGGGCCCTCTGACATCAATCATCAACTAAGAAAATGTCCCACAGGCTTGGACTTGCTCACAGGCAAGTGGGGACATTTTCTCAGTTGAGGTTTCCTTTCCCAAATGACTCTAACTTATATCAAGATGATCTAAAAGTAGTTAGCTCAAGACGCCTTCACAATAATGGCTAAATGTAAAGTTATTTTTACAATAATTTGTTAACAGAATCACAAAGAATTTAAAAATTTGCCTTGAAATGATTGGATAAAAGTTATATGTATATATAATATATATATACACATATTCATATATGCACATACATATATGTAAACCTTTGTATGATCCCAAATTGAAGGTAATTTTTTTCATTGTATTTTACTGTACTGTCTAGGCCACATCAAATACCAGTCTTTTAAAATAGGAACATAATGCATTCTTATAGCATGATCTTAACTATATGAGATGTAACTATAGTTCTGTGGAGTTATATGTTTGAGGTTATTTGAAAACTAAACACATAAAAAGATTGAATAAGATGTGATTGTAAAGAGGGAGGCCAAATTGAGTGCAGAGGAAGTTGCCTTATTGGTTGAGCTATAGCTGGAGTGCAACTGTAAGATTCAGATTTGATGGTCTTTTGTATCAGATTTTCTTGTGCAGTGTAAAGAGATAGGAAGAACAAAACTCAAAATAGAACCTAATAAAAATAGGGGACCCGCAAGCAGATGTGGAAAATGAAGATGACATCATTGACACATTCCATAGGAAATATGCTGGGAAAATAGCAAATACTCAACGATCTACTTTATATTTGCAAAAGCAGTACAGGTCCTCAGAGACAGAAATGATGACTCAAGATCAAGATTGTGACACAATCCCACATTATACATACACATACACCTCTATACACACATCTACATAAGTGTTAGCTGTATGTATACACCTGTACAAAAACTTTCTGTTTTCACAAGAATCCTTTTTGGTTTGTCTCATTTCCATTTTGGAATTGTGAAAACTGAAGTGGAGAAGGTTCTCCTACATTACCATTTTATCCTTGCAAAACCTTATTAAATACCACCACTAAAACAAGTAGGAATTCCGGATACAGGTAACAGAGAATTGTATGGCATGGTTTGTAAATGGAAATGGAACAAAGATTCAGGCTGATAGCAAGGAAGTAGGTGTTTGGTTAAGTAAGGGAAGCACCTTTCTTTTGTTCTGTGATTTCTCAAAAGAGCATCTCTGAGTGGATACTTTAGATGTTTTAGGGAACACTGGGCAGCCTACATCCAGTGAGAAGGCAGTGTCTGGTGTGAAAGGTCACTAGGGTTCTAACTTTGATGATTTGGAGTTGAATGCATGGAAAAGAGGAACCCCAAAGAAGAAAACTAACCTAGGAAATGCTGGTTCCCTTGCCAAATCCATCTCTCTTTTATCATATAAAATGTCTTCTGAGCTGGGCGGTGGTGGCGCACGCCTTTAATCCCAGTACTCCGGAGGCAGAGCCAGGCGGATCTCTGTGAGTTCGAGGCCAGCCTGGTCTCCAAAGCGAGTTCCAGGAAAGGTGCAAAGCTACACAGAGAAACCCTGTCTCGAAAAAACCAAATATATATATATATATTTATCTAAACCAAAGATATATATATATATATATATATATATATATATATATATCTTCTGTAGACTTTTATTTTATCTAACCAACGAATCCAGCACAACTTAATGCCTCATACCAAATGCATTTTAGATTTTTTTAATATTATCTCATTTCAAATTTCCTTTTCTTACTGACCCATGAGCTCTCATTCAACTCTTAAATGAATTTTACTGATAAAATGATTAAAGATAAATAGAATAGTAAGGGGAAAGAGAAAGAAAAAATAAACTCCCATCTATTTTTCTCTTTTTTACTTCTCATTCTCCTGAGTTTTTGAACTGCGTTTTTCCCTTCAGCCTGTCTCTTGTGAGTTATAGTTGGCAGAGGATTCGCTCTGAGATTAAACGAGCCAAGCCAAGACCATTAATTATGAGTTGCTTCCATTCATTCTTCATTCAGTGTTGCACTGAGGGTCATGTTTTCATGCCAGGCAAAATGCAACTGTGAAGTGGAGGGAGACATTCATTAGCAAAACCCTCATAAAATTCTCTGACCTGTGTGGCCAGTAACTTTTGCAATATGAAAAGTGAGGCTACAAAATAAATGAAATTCTAAACTGGCATAGTTTTCACACACCAGGAAGAAACCAAGAGGTAATACATTTTAGTGAATATTCTTATCTTTTCTCATTATAGCCAGTATATTCAAGGACCATACATGAATACTTCTGCTGAGTTCATTTTATATTTCCATCTTTGACATATACAAAAAAAAGAAAAATGAGGTTTTCATACTTAAAAAATACATATCTACAAGTTTATTTTTACTTATTTTTCATAAATGTTGACCTAAAATACTCAATATGATTAATATACTTTAGCTAAAATACAACAAAAATATAGAAGGGACCTAATTGTCAATAATGTAGTCTAAAGTCTAAACCTCTTTAAAGATTGATTTATGGACAATTGAACTAATGGATCACCTATCCTCCACAAATGGCTATAAATGTGATTTTGAAGTAGTATTGATACAAATAAAATAGTGTTTCATAAGACAGCATCTGTCCTACAAAGGTAAGCATTCTAGTAGAATAAATAATGAAACTTTTAAGTAACCTTATCTCATAAACTGTCCCATTGCTGATTATTTATTGTTAGTAAGAAGAACCCCTAATCAGAGTGTCTTCACATTAAACACCTTACTCTCCTCACAGATTTACAGAATGATCAGGTGTGGACATGTTGCATTTGGGGAGTCATTCAGATGAAGTCACACAGTGGTACAACTCCTTGTCACTTTTCAGATTTTTTTTCCCATTAAAATGTCTTAAGGTTAAAATGGAAATATACATAGAGAAATTCTCCTTTCTCTTCTCTCTTCTTACTCCTTGTTTTCTCCCCCCTGCCCACACTTGTAGCCAGATTTCTCACAACAGAGGCTGAAATTTTCAAGAAAGGTTACCTAAAACTGAGTATGACTTTTGAAGAGTCTTGGAAATTTTCACCCAATCCTACTTGATGTAGTTATGTAGAAGATCCCAAATTCAGGGAGAAAGGACATTGATTCTACCTCTCACAGTAAGTAGAAATAAACCATTTGAAAGTTATATACTACAGATACAAGCTGAAACCTAATTTTATTCTTCTGTCACAGAGAAGTCATTATTCTTGGTCAATGATGCTAATTTTTACTGAAAACAATAACTCACTATATTTCATCAGTTATGACTGAAAAAATAATACTTCAAGCAGTTTTCGCACTATAGACCAAGATAATCACAAAACATTAGATACAAAAAGATTAAATTGCATGTGACCTCTAGCTGCTGATGTGATCAGGAAGTACAATCATCATTGATTTCTAAAGTTTGTTCAATAAGTTTTGTCTATCACCTAGTTTGTCCTCACTGATTATGAAGCTCTACTACCAAAGAAAGAAAAATCAAAAGTGTCTGTGCAACGGGAAATCTACCAGAAGTTCATTACTGTTTACCTAAGTCTGAAATTTTATGACCAATTATTATTAAATAAAAACATTAAGGAACTATACAAATAAATTCATTTATTTATATGATTTCAATAATGAAAAAGACAAGCCTACTAATCGGGCAAAAATATGTATGAAGTAGATGAAGCAATCTCTTAGAAAGCAAAAATATGTATGGTTAATAATTAAACTTCCTGAATATTTAAACTCATTCATAGTGAATTAATTGCAACAGAAGTTAAATATTTCTTTATGAAGTTGGCACTGATCAACCATGATTTATATCCACTGCTGACATATGCATAATACAGAAGGCAAGAAAATGGTTGATAGTTGATGGAAATATAGATGGACACAAACTTTCTAGAAAGCAAAGGTATACAGCAAATGTGGAACAATCTACACACATGAACATCCAGAAAGCCAACCACATCCAGGAAGTTACCAACACTGTGTAATGAGACACATGCAAAAATATGGGACAGAAAATATGAAAGTTATTAGAGAAACAGACAGGTGCTCAGATAAGAGAAAGATGGATACTTAATCCAGAATGAACACTTATAAAGCAATCAGAATTAATTTCTCTAATTTCCACAATGCAAAATAAATATTATATGTGACTATGGATGAGGAGATTTAAAAAAAAGTTCAAAGTTCAAAATAGTAAGTCTATCACAATACCTGTTGTTCCCCCAGCTGGCTCTTACAATTCTGTTTTGTATCAATCTCTTTAAGTCTGTGTTGCTAGTGCATATTCAGGGCTAAGTCCTCTAGTGGGTAAGTGCTTCGTTGCTACATTTTATTCCTTTGCTTTTCTATTAGGTGATAAATTCCCTAAAGATAGCAGCAAGGTCATCTTCAATATCCCCCAAAGTGCACTGCTGGGTGACTACAATCTCTTAAGTACATAGCACTTAAGAATTTGTTTGCTGAACCATCTAGCATCAAGGGAGTTGAAACAAATGAACTGCTCAGTCTGTGTATAGACAAGTTATCTAAGCAAGGTTTTAATCCATTAAGCTATAAAGTTGGCTATACTTTAATCCTGTTTCTCTCTCTCTCTCTCTCTCTCTCTCTCTCTCTCTCTCTCTCTCTCTCTCTCTCTGTGTGTGTGTGTGTGTGTGTGTGTGTGTATGTTTATGTGTTTGCATTTGCAAGTGTCCAGGAGGCCAGAAGAGGAAATTAGATTACCTGGAAATGGAGTTGCAGGTAGTTGTGAGATGCTGAACATGTGTTCTAAGCACTGTATTTGGGTCCTCTGCAAGAGCAGGAAGAGCAGGAACTATTGAACCATCTCTCAGCACCTACACTTTGTTTTTATTTTTAATTTTTATTTTAATAAAATGATTATTGTAAATGAAATTACTGCTCATAGAAAGATAATTAGAAAAATAAATATCTAGTAGTTTTTAAGTGAAAGATCATATCTAGAAAATATTTTCTAATACGTTCAATACTAGAATTAAACATATCTTTAACAATTTCAAACAATTTATATGTAAAATACTTTAATAATTGAAAATTATGTAAATATTTTTGAATGATATTCCCTCTCAGAGTCACATATCAGGTACACAGAAAAATACTATCCCTTACATACTCATTTGCACATATATTTAAAATACAGCTAATCAGTTCAGGGCACTATTACTGTTTTCAGAAATCTTATTTATCAAATTTCTTCATGTAAGGAAATGTTGCTTTTAATTTTTCAAATAGTCCAGAATCATTTATGAACAAAATAAATACAATTATGAAACACAGTTGATAAAAGTGAATAAGCTACTTATTCATGTTTCTTCATTGTCATATGGTTTCTTCATATCTAAACTTATCATCCAAAAGAAGATGTTCTCTGTAAGAAAGAAAAACAAAACACTTTCACTATAATGGGAAATACTGTTTTTTATCAAGGATGTGGGAAGAAAACCATATGCAAAACATCAAAGAAAG
>CABHPQ010141308.1:0-19812 GCA_902168405.1 Peromyscus aztecus
GGGGGGGGAATTGTGGGTAAATGTGAAGGCCAGAGGTGGATGTTGAATGTCATTCATTAGGTGCTCATCATCTTTTTTTTTTCTTGAGACAGGGTCTCTCACTGAACCTGGAACTCACCGGTTTGGATAGACCCGCTGGCCGGAGAGCCCTAGAGGTCTGCCTGTCTCCACCTCCCCAGCACTAGAAAGACAGGCATGTGTCACGGTGTCTGTCTTTTCTGCATATGTGCTGTGCTCTGAACTCAGGTTGCTTTACATATATAACAGACACTACACCACCTGGGTCATCCCCTCAACTCCCTTCCATATGAACAAAGATGATTGCACCCCATCAGTTTGCAGAATTGAAGTCAGGGAAGAGTCTCTCCTAATTCATTGGTACTTTACTCCTTTGCACTTTGAATATCTCTAATCTTTCTAATGATCATCTTCATGGAAATTAAGCTCCCCTAGGCTGGGAGTACACAGGAGCCAAGGACAGAGTGAATTGTAGGCTAGAAGAAGGTTCAGCATAAAGGGGCTGCTGCCTTTGATTCAGCTGAATCCTGCGCACTCAGTACTTCACAGTCCGGCAATGAAATCACTCAAACATACTATATGGAAATGAGTCTCTTTCTGGTATGGTGGGCCACCACAGGAACCGCCAGCTTCATGGACTTGTTTTGTTCTATAATGTCCACTTTTATGAGGAGAGCTGAACTGCTTCAGAGAGAGAACTTCTCTGACCAGCTCATAAAACACATTCCTCCAGAATCTTGGGCTTGTAGAAGGATGTCAGCTGTGTGAAATGGTTGTCTTCCAGAATTCCTTACCACCATGCTTTCATTTTCTAGGCCTGCCTGGTCATTTACAAGGCTTACTTTTTATCATGATTTTAAATTGCATTAATTCTTTGAGAATCTTATACAATGCAACTCAACTCCTCCCCCAACTCCTCCAGATCCATCCCACCCCTCCCCCACAGCTCCATGTCCTCATCTTTTTCTTTTATAATAGCCCACTGACTCCCACTTGTGCAGCCCGCATACTTCTGAGTATGGGGTCATTCACTGGAACATGCTTGACTTCTGAGGAACCATACCGTAAACTGACTTCCCTCCTCCAAAATCCATCAACTGTCACAGCACTTCAGTTAAGGGTAGCAGCTCTTGAACCCCTTCCCATTTAGTGCTGGGGTGCTGTCTGGCTTGATCTTGTGCAGGTCTTAGGTGGGCAACCGCAGCTGCTGTGGGTTCCTGAGTACAGCATCCTGTCATGTCCAGAAGACACTGTTCGGCTCTGGTTCTCTCCAACCTCCCACTCTTTTTTTTTTTTTTTTTTTGGTTTTTTGAGACAGGGTTTCTCTGTGTAGCTTTTGGTGTCTGTCCTGGATGTCACAGAGATTCACCTGGCTCTGCCTCCCAAGTGCTGGGATTAAAGGCGTGCACCACCACTGCCCGGCACCAACTTCCCACTCTTATGATCTTCCTGCCCCTTGTTTGTCAATGGTCCCTGAGCCCTGGTGTGTGTGTGTGTGTGTGTGTGTGTGATATAGACGTCCAGTTTCTTTGTGGTGGAACTGATACTTTGTCTTTGTACTTCGGTCACTTGTGAGCTTCAGCATTAACAGCCGTGGATGGTACAGGTACAGAAATAAGGATTCAGAGGGCTATTTGATACCATGTTCATTCCACAGTGTAATAGTAGAAAGTTCATCCCTGGGGCCTTTCAAAACCATCTCTAAGTTCTTATGGGCCTCTAATTACCCTGTCCACTCAGAAGGTCCTGAAGAAAGTCTAGTTGAATGTCTTTATGTTTTACAGCTTATTGAGGACTTTTGCATGCTGAAGTCCTCAGGGCTATGGACTCAGCAATCAAGTAAACTGAGTTATTGGAGTATAGTTGTATTGAAATGATATGAACTTAATTATTACTACCCTGGTGGCTCTGGGAAGGGCTTTAATCACCTCTGCTGCAGTGGTTGGGAGCAGTTATGATAGTTAGGAATTGTTCACAGATAGACAGTCCATCTCTTCTGAGGTGCTGTTGTCAGCCAACATTGTTTCTCACCAGGACTGTGTTTCCTTCTACACTTGGTGTTTCCTCCAGGTCTGTTACAGCATCAGAATCACTTGGAGGCTGATCAAGTACAGATTGTTTGACACTGCACCACCCAAAGAATTTGATTCATGAGTCGTGGTTGGGGCTCACAAACTGCTTCTCTAAGAAGTTCCCAGGTGGTGTTGATGTCACGGACCCTGTGGTTTCCACTGAGAATCCACATTCTAAATAGTCTTCTTCCTCCTCTCTTGGTCCCTGTTTTAGGATTTCTATTGCTGTGAAGAGACACCATGACCATGGCAACTCTTATAATGTAAAACATTTAATTGGGGTGGCTCACTTACAGTTTCAGAGGTTCAGTCCATTATCATCATGGTGGGACATGGCCACATGCAGGCAGACATGGTGCTGGAGAGGTAGCTGAGAGTTCTAGTCTTCCACAGGCAACAGGAAGTGGTCTCAGACACTAGGCATGGCTTGAGCATAAATGAGACCTCAAAGCCTGCCTCCTCGTGACACACCTCCTCCAACAAGGCCATTCCTACTCCAACAAAGCCACATCTCCTAATAGTGCCACTCCCTATGAGCTGATGGGGGCCAATTACATTCAAACCACCAGTCCCTAAGTTCATAATCTTCACAGAAGATAATCTGTTAAAAAAATATATACTAGGTGGCATCTTCCCTTTCCCACCTTCCACTGTCCTTGTCTTTTCCATCCCTTCTGTGCCTCCCCATGTCCTCCTGCCTCACTGCCTCCATCCAGGTCTTATACACATCCTTTGCACACTGCAGAAGCCTCTTCCCTCCTTTGGTTTCCTCTTCTAGTGCCTGCACACCTTCCCTTCACAGCAACAATCACTCAGAAACTTGCTGAGTGTTTCACGCATACCAATAGCTGACTGTTCAGTGAGCAATTGGGTGAGTGTGGGTGAGTACCTGGGTGGGTGAGTAGATGGATGGATGGATGGATGGGTAGAAACTGTCCATTCTCAATACCCTGGCACAAAATGTGGACTTTCCCATACCTCGTAGCTCTTAAGTTTTTCCAGGTGTGTTCTACAACTCACTTCAGTTCCAACACTAGCCGTCCAGAGTTAGTGCAAATTCCACAAGGTGACCCCTCTTTGCAGACACAAGTGTCAACAGATGGATTCTCAGACTACCACATTTGTGTCCAGCTCAGCTACAAATTGGAGGCTTCCCTGGAAAGGCCTCAGATGTGGGACTCAAAGACGACACTGAGATGAACTGTGGGACTCAGAAGTTAGAAGAGTTGCTAATGTCATGGACAGTCAGACAGATAACAGCATGGCAGGGACTCGGAAGAGTTCATGCCCCACTCCTAGAAATAGACAGCATCGCAGGGGCTCTGAGGAGGAGTCAGGCTGACTTGGCAGAGTCAGGGTCCCTTCTTATTGGGGCTCGGAGGAAAGGGGAAGGCTCTGTAGTACAAACCTTAGCCCTGGCTGTTTTCCCAGCAGGTGGTGGGGAAGTTGGGGGAGGGACTTCACAAGGGGAACATGGGAAATCAAGGCACCCAGAAGTCTGTTAGACATTCCCAGACAGTACTCTCAATACACTGGAGATGGGGAGGGACTGCGGCAGTTTGTGTGGCCTGAGCATCTGTCAGGTCTGGATTCTAATACCCAGGACCCATCCTTAGGTGCAGATGTTGCCTTAGTTGTCTCACAGAACTCAGGAAGACATTTTGCTTCTGTTTACTGGTACACTTAGATAGATACTACAAAGTTGAGATGAACCCCGTAATGAAGAGAGCCACCCAACAAGACCCTTCGATCACCGTGTGTTTTGGGGCTGTGCCACCGTCTCAGATATACTCACCGATTCTGAAAAGGTTTTGTGGAACCCTGTCTTAATTAGGATTTCTGTTATTGTGCTAAAACATCATGACCAAAGGCAACTTAGGAAGGAAAAGGTGTATTTACTTTATGCTTCCAGGTAGCAATCCATCATGAAAGGAAGTCAGGGCAGGAACTCAAGCAGGAGCCACCAGCCCAGGGGTGGCACCACCCACAGTGACCTGTACCTTCCCATATCAATCATCAATCAATAAGATGCCCCATATGCTTGCCCACAGGCCAATCTGACATTTTCTCAATTGAGGTTCTGTTTTCCAAAATGACTCTAGCTAGTGCCAAATTGACATAAAACTAGCCAGCACAAGGTCTTATTATGTAAGCTGATTAACTAGATCACTAGCCATCAGTGACTAATTCAGTCTCTAGCCCTTTGCTCCCCATTCAAGCCTGGGGATGGGAAGGTGAAGTTGAAGTCCTAACTCACTCTGGTGCCAGCTCCTGTTCTGAGGCTAGGAAGGGACCCAGCCACCTAGTATTTCATTAGCAATGCAGACAGACAAATCACCCTCCAAACTCCAAGAGTCCAGGGAGCTCTCATGTTGGGAACCAAGGATAGGACCAAGTGTGATAACAAAGGATGGTCCTTAAGAAGACTGTCTTAGAAACAGGAGAGAGAAGACAGACACTAAGCGTAGATTTTGTAGGTCTTAGACAGATGAGGTTCTAGTCTGCTGGGGTTGTAAGGAAAGCGTAGGAGAGAAAGAAAAAGAACGTCTATGCTTAACCTCTTGTCTACATCCATGCTTACTGCTTTACCTACCAAGGACCACATTCAAGCTCTGCACTTGAAATATTGTCTTACAGCTCGGCGTTACAGCCAGCACCTCTCCACCCTCAAGATACCCACCATCTTGTTTAGTCTGATCAGTCAGAATCCCTGTCTCCTCCCTCAGACGGTCTGATTCTCAAGTTAACAATACCATGCCTGTGACTCAGAGAACCCAACTGCTTGTGTTTGAAATGCAGACAATAAGGTCAAAGCTTTAAGAAACATGTTTTTGGCTCAAAGTAAGATGATTTTTTTCAAAGATAGTTTTGTTTAGTTCCTTGTTTAAGGGGGTATCATTTGATGGGGTTGTTTACTGGGGAGATTTGGCCCCCGCCTTGAGTTGCATGGTTGTTTGTGCCGTGTCTTAGAGTTGTAGCCATCCTGACAGAGTGAACGTTCCCTAAAAAGACACGGTGCCCCTCTGTTTGGCTATCAGACTATTGAAATAATAGGGCCTAGGATATTGGGATTTTCACAGGAACCTTATGCTGGGAGGGTGTTGTGAGAACAGCCAGAGGCAGAGCTCATCTAGGAAGGAGACGACACCCTGCTCTGACAGCTTGTTAGACCACTTTGCAGGAGATGAGCTGAGACACTGTTCTGTCACTGGTGGGCATGACCACACTTTGACCAAGACTGTAGTTATACATGCTTCCTGCCTACTGTTTAACCTGAAACCTCAGGCTAGGACTCTGAAGACAGACTTTGGGTTCACTGTGCCTCTTGCTCCCCTTTCCAATGTGGCGTTTGGCTAACTCTCCTTTCTCTGCTTTTCACTCTGATTCTAATAACTTGGCCTGTTAGTGGCTGAGGGCTAACCCTCGGCCCAGGCTTTGACCCTAACAACTCTAGTGATAGAACCTGTGTGAAAGGCAAGCCAGGTACCTCTTAGCTCATGACAGGTGGGATCTTAGCAGTTATGTGACATGCCAATTCTAAGCCCAGGCTGGTATTGACTCATCTACCCTGGTCATAACCTTGACCTTCCTGCCTACATATTGAATCACTATTTGTCTTTGTAATTTTGTGGGTTTGATGAGTTACGGGAGCAAGCAATCACACAGGCAAAGAACTGTCAAATTCTTGTTCTCCACAATACCTCTCTACAAGTAGCTGGCATCTGAGATGAGAGATCAGAGTATTTGTCACTCATGCTTCATATAGAAAGTTGCTCCTAGAGTGATGATGGATTTATTTATTTATTTATTGAGAGAATGTTTCTCTGTGTAGCCCCAGCTGTCCTGAAACTCACTCTGTAGACCAGGCTGGCCTCAGACTCACAGAGATCTGCCTGCCTCTGCCTCCCGAGTGCTGGGATTGAAGGTGTGTGCCACCCCACCCAGCTTTATAATGACCTTCAGAACTTTGAAGCCTTTTCAAAGAAGCATGGCTCAGGGTGGTGCTGCCAAATAAAACAAGTGTCTTCACTGGGCTCTGGCAAAATTCACTGGGGTGCAGAAGTAGCTGTAACAATTAAAACTGAGTTGCCCATCCAGGGAGGGAGTTTTTCAACTTAGAGTTAAAAGGATACCCTTGAGCCAGTGAGATTGCTCTGTGGATTAGGGGGTGGGGGAGCTGGCATTTATTATCTTCAGTTGGGCATTAACTGGTGAGCCCTCCAGGCTCCAATGTGTAGTTCCAAACCCATGGCCGCTCCGAAGTTCCTGGTTGAACTCAGTGGGACAGAAAACAAGACAGAAGAGCATGAATTGGGAAAGGGTCTTGTAGGTAGGAAAGGGGATGACTTGACCAGAGTGAGAATAATAGAGGTTGGGGTTGAGTATAAACAATGCATTACATACATGTGTGAAATTGTCAAAAGACAAGTTTAATCAATAAGAAAAAAGTTGGAGTCATGTGTATGTGCACAAATGTGACTGTGTGTGTGTGTGTGTGTGCATGTGTGTGACTGCTTTTTCACTTGAGAATAACATTTAATTGGATGTCCAAACTTCCAGATAAGCTTTTGTTCACTATTTGTCATGAATTTACAGGGGGAAGGGGAAAAATCAATATTCTACAGTCTGTCTTTCATCCCAAGAAAGTTGAAAGACTTTAACTGCAAAGGGAGATCAGAAGAGGGACAGATGTATTTTAAAAAGGGAGGAGGGAAAGGAGAAGAGCGGAGAGGGAGGAGGGAGAGGAGAGGGAGAAGAAGAGGAGAGGGAGCAGGATGCCTGTCTTTCTAATGTCCTTTGGAAGAGCAGACTTTCTCTGTTCCAGAGGTGATCACTGTTAATGGGAGACCAAAAGATGAGACACAGGGAGAACAAGAGACAGAAATGTAGGGTGTGGTTTCCTAGTCTCCATCATCTAGGGGAAGAGGTCCCATCTGTAAGCATGACAATCTGTAGACACAGATGCTGGAGTTTCTGTCAAACTTCAATGACCTTTTCAATCAGGGCAAAAATATCCCTTCCATACATACGCCCCATCAGCTGGGGTGTGGCCTGGATGGGAACGCTGTGCCTTGCTTTCCAGGACCCTTCCGAGGCACAGGTGTGCTCTCTGTGAAGTGGAGTGATAGTGCTTCAGCACCTTTCAGAGCTGGCTGCATCCCAACGAAGATGACAGAGGTCTCTGCTTTCCCACTTTCTGAATGTTTTGGTGCTACAGGGACAAACAAGGAATTTCATTTTCTCTCTGGCCACAGGGCTCAAGGAAGAAGTTTCTGCAACAAAAGACAGATTCAGAGAGAGACATGCACTCTGTTAAATCAGAGCTTCCTGAGAATCAGGATCCTTGGGAGAAAGACTGGGAGACCTACACTTTAGTGGGGTCTTCTTTTCACCTTCTCTCTATGTGCTGTGAATGCACATGTCTATGTATGTCAGCATGCATATGGGCATGCATGTATGCATGCATGGTTTTACGTGTGTGTGTGCATATGGTTGCACATGCATGTTTACATGTGGAGGCCCAAGGTTGATGTTGAGGACCATACTTGTTCAGGCTTCCACCTTATTTGAAGCAGCATCTCTCAGTCAAACCCAGAGCTCACAGATACAGCTACTCTCACTAGCCAGCTTGCTCTGGAATCCTTTGTTTCTGCCTTCTATAGCAGAATTACAGATGAGTCCTCATGCCTACCTGGCATACACATGGGTGCTGGGGATTTGAACTTGGTTCTCTTACTTGCAGAAATGTGTTTACTTCTGAGCCGTCTCCTCTGGCTCCGTGCTTTGGCTCTGATGCAGAGTAGACAGCTGTGTAGAATTATGCTAGGGCAAAATGGGGAACAAACTTGGGAGGACCCAGCAATGTTCCTCACCTATGGACATGGAAAGGCGCCTTCTGAGTGAGGGTTGTCACAAGAGAGGATCCAAGATGCCCCTTCCTTCTACAGTTTTTCTTAAGTTCCTTGAATGACAGCACACTGTATTGCAAGAGGCATGTAAAGGGGCCATGTTTTTATATCCTGGTGGTGTCATTATGAAATGATTTGATTTTGTTCAATATCTGCCACAAATTTGCTGTAGCACACTCTGCTCCTTCCTAAAAGTTTGTATGTGTGAGCATCTGTATGTTCCCGTGTGTGCAGGCGCATGCACATGTGTGTGAGTGTACAAGTGAAGGCCAGAGGTCAATGTCTAATTGTCTTCCTCTGTCACTTTCCACATTACATTTTTGAGATGGAGTCTCTACTGAAATCTGGAGATTTCTCACCCAGGAAACTGGCTTGTGAGATCCCAGCATCATCCTGTGTCTGCCTCTCTAGTTCGAGGACTGCATGCCACCATGACTGGCTTTTTATGTGAGTGTGGGACTCTGACCTCAGGTCCTCATGCTCCTGTGGCCAGCACTTCAGCACCTGATCATCTCCTCAGCCCAAGTCTGTTTCACCAGTTTGGAAAGTTCAGTCTAGTTCACTGATATGACTTCATCTTAGGTGTCCACCTTTCTTCTCAGCTTCATTCTTTTCCTCCTCCCCAGCCAACTTCAAACTGTGGCTCTGCTGACTAGGAATAAAGGGGCCTTCAGCCTGGTGAGTTTGTTCACACATCTTTCCCTCCTCTTTCTTGGAATGAGTGCTCTGATGTTGAGGAAGGGGATACGTGGGAATGGTGTCTTGCGTATCCGCCCAGGATGGGGTTGCATGGCCCTCCTGCATTGGCTGTAATTGCTGAGCTAATTTGTGACATTCCTTGGGGCCCTTGAGAATGGGCAGCCCATCCTGATAAAAACCTCACTCCAATAGGACTCACAACACAAGACTCACAGGCTTCGGCCAGCTGATCCTCAGCAGGAGATGCCCTCTCCCCTTTCCTCACTCTGTGGCCATGCTTAGCAAGGCTGTGGTGTAGCATCTCCTCAGTTTACATGCATCTTAGGAACAGGACACATTACAAGTTTTTCCTCATTATACTTTCTCTGCCTCGTGCTATTTGATCACCTCTGAAGGAAGAGGGACTTGACCACAGGCTCAGTGATAACACCAGTGGCCAGTAGTGGAATACAACATCATCTGTCTTTTCTCCACAGCCTCTTTCCCTTCATAGTTGTGCATAGTCTCCTCCTCCTCCTCTTTCTTCCTCTTCTTCCCCCTCCTCCTCCTCTTCTTCTTCCTCTTCTTCCTTCTCTTCCCTCCTCCTCCTCCTCCTACTCCTCCTCTTCTTCTTCTTCCTCCTCCTCCTCCTCTTCTTCTTCCTCCTCCTCCTCCTCCTCCTTCTCCAGTGTAGCGGGTCATGGACAATGCTGATCTCACTCACTTATTCCCTGTCATTCCTTCAGAATGATGGCTGGATCTTTGAATTCAGTGTGTGAAATACTGAGCGCACCTGTATGCTGCCGGGAGTTTCTGATATTATCCATTTACTGTGTAGTTAGTGTGTCTTGTAAAGTACTGGAAAAGAAGTAAAAGGAAGGGTGTTGGCAAGAAGCAGTGATTTTCTTCCTTCACCTCAGGGAATGGTGATAGAAAAGCCACAGATGTAAGGTAGCCAGATCTTTGATGGGAGAGCCAAATGCCTTTATCCCCCAAACCCAGCACAATCCTGGCTCACACTTTCTGGGTCAACATTGGAAGATGATCACAAACCATCAAGCAGATGGAAGGCAACAGTAGAGACTAAGATGTCAGATAAACATGCGGGTCCTGATTTGAGCGTCATGCAATGGATATACCATGAAAGCATCACATGCAACCTCAAAATATGGACAATTCTTATGTGTCAACTGCAGAAAGCAAACACTGTTAAACTATAAATTGGATGGAAAGTAACCTTAGAGAAATGTGCTCGGCTTGTCACTGTCCCCTAGCCCTCTTCAATGTTCTAGGACATGTTCACATAAGATTGCCTGGTGGCAAGACCTGCCCAAGGCTGGGCAAGCCAACATTCAGTCATTGATGGGGAAGAGCTCCTGAGACCTCACCTCTCTCTGAGGATCAGTAGGTAGTTCATGGTTGCTAGGGGAGGGGACACATTTTCTTTAGTGGTATTTAAGTGGCCTATGTCCCTGCAAATTATCCCTCACCCATGCTCATGTAAGCAGCCCTAGTTAAATCGTTAAATTCTCTCTCTCTCTCTCTCTCTCTCTCTCTCTCTCTCTCTCTCTCTCTCTCTCACACACACACACACACACACACACACACACACACACACAGAAAGATAGAGACAGAGTTGGAGACATGAAAGTAGAAAATGGGAACTAGTTAGAAAGAAGATCAGCAGGAATGAGAAGGGATCATAGGAAGACAAAGGCTGCACATGATCAAAATCACCATATATATGAAGGTGTCATAATAAAACCCATTATTGTATTAGTTAATGTATTCTAATAAAATAATACAAACCATGCAGTGGGGAAGTTGGATTTGTCATTGGAATGTCCTTGAATAGTGGTAATGTTCCATACTAAGTAGTTACTTTTGAGCTTTGGTTTGGCTGGATGTGGCAAAGTGGGTAGCCTTAAAGCCTTCTCTGTAGAGGGCAGAGGACTGACTGAATGCTCTGTGCTTAGTGGTTCACATCCACAGTGAAGAAAACGAACACTGAGCAGGACCCCCCAGAGCTGGCTGGAGAGGGCCTCACCCTGGGGAAGGCCCCTCTCTCTTTCTCGCTCCCTCTCCATTTGTTAAGAGGATGCAGGTTGCCTCTCAGAATCCAGCCTTCAGGTTGGCAGTTAAGTGTCTACTCTCATGCTTACTAATACCATCAGGGCCCCCGGGAGTTGCCTTCCCACATCTTGCCCAATGTTCTCGAATAAAAGATGACTACATCTGAAGATTTGTGGGTTGCCCTGCTCTGGAGCATGTGGAGGATTTGAGCAGCCAAAGCACTTAGGTAAGACAAAAGACTAATTAAATTGTGAAGCCTTCCTCTCAGCAGGAGAGTGGGAGTTGATTCTGTAAAAATGCACTTTCTTTTTTTCAAAAGGACTGTGCGTCCATTTTCTTCCTGTCAGGGTTCTGCAGCTGCTCGTGAATTAGTGCTGCTCTTGCAGCAGTCACACATAGAGACCGAAGAACATTTTGAAATATTAACAGCGACCCATTCTCAAGTCACTGGTCCATCAACAGAGCACCTAGATGTGTGCAGTAACAATTAAGTGCAGTCAAGTCTGGTCTTTGCTGACTTATGGTTCTGTAAGAGCCAGGACTTCACACACATTAAACACAGTGACAGCTGTAAGGTATTTTCAAGGTAGGATAGAACATACTGTAGTTGACCATTTACTAGCTTCATGTGTAGCTTTAGGATAGTGAATATGTGATTTAGATGTTTTTATTTGTATTCCTGTCCCAGAGCCCAGCAAATACTAGAGTTGGAGCGCAATGTAAAAAAAGTATCAGATTATGAGGCCAGGGAGTTGGCACTGTTGGTAAAGCGTCTCTGTGCAAGCGCAAGGACCTGAGTGAGAGACATAAAGCTATGTCCAAACCAAAACAACCCTCCAAAGTCCAGTACAAAACTACCCCAGTGGTGCACATCTAGGACTCCACTTCTGGGGAGGTGGACTCAGAAAGATCCCCAGAGCCTGCTGGGCAGCTAGTCTAGACAATCAATGAGCTCCAAGGTCAGTGAGAGAGATGCTGTCTCAGAAATATGGTGGCAGGTAACTGAGGAAGACACCTGACATTGACCTCTGACCTATGCATGTACATGCACAAATGCACATCAACACCTGAATACATGTGCACTGGCACACACATGTGCACCCAACACACCCACACATGAAATAGCACATTCTAGTAGCTGCCTTATAAAAGTTAGCTTCCCTTCTCTCCAGAGAACAGTATGTCACAGAGAAAGAGCAGCTGTGTCTCCAAGCACTGCCATGCTGTTGCAGAGCTGGATAATGAGTGATGGTAAAGATTGGCCGGCCTTATATTGTGGGTTCTTGCCTCAGGCCGCAACAATGGGGTGATGGAGTGTGGTCTCCTGAGTATACTGTTTTTTATTTTTGTTTTGAGATAGGGTCTCACTGTGTTGCCCTGGCTGGCCTGGAACTCACAGAGATCCACTTGCCTCTGTCTCCCAAGTATTGGGGTTAAAAGCATGTGCCACCACACCTGGCATTATGTTCCAACTTGATCAAAACAGCAGCTTCATGAGTTTTCACAAACCAGGCTTGGGGCCTGTTGCTTTGAATTTGAATGTATTCTCCCCCCGAATGGATGCAAGCTTCCTTAGCTGGCAGGCATTTTTGGTCACCATTTAAGGATCACTTTTGTCTTGAACAGTGATAGCGGCCAGAGCGAGAATATTAGCTGGCTGGGGAGCAGCGCTTTGCAGTGCTCAGCACACTTTCATGTATCTTAGCACCTGTTAATAAGTTGGGAAGTAGAACTGTGGCTTCTGTCATGTTGATAGATTGAGCTGCAGAGGTAGTGGGGGTGTGGTTTGCATCTCTGTTGTTTTTATATTCCATTAGAAAACTGAAGCAGGGCGTTCATTTTTATTTGAGTTATACATTTCCAAATATTTTAAATTGTTTTCTTTCCATGGAAATGAAAATATAACCATAACTGTCATCTTTGGAGAATATTTATGTCATAGTATCATGTTTTGCATTCTGGCAAACAAGTAGCTCATGCTATAGGGAAAGCATAATTTAATGATTAGAATAGCTACGTTTCCAAATTTTTAAAATCTCTCTCTCTCTCTCTCTCTCTCTCTCTGGGGGTGGGTGGTGGGTGGGTGTTTGGGTGGTTGGGTCCTCACCTTCCATCCTGTTTGAGACTCTATTTCTTCTTTGCTGTAGGTATATGCTGGCTGGTCTATGATCTTCTTGGCATTCTCCACGTGCCATCTTGTCCTGGGAATGCTAGGATTGTAGATATGTGCTACAATATCTGCCTTCAAGTCAATTCAGGTGTCCATGCTTGCACAACGACTGATTTATCTACCCCTTGCCCTATATTTTAATTTTTCTCAAAAGTCTTTGAGGTACCATCTATGTTATATATGATGTAAGTTTGGGGTCTGCATCCATCTACTTAAAGACAGTAGGAAGGCATGTAGGGCAATCTGGGGTTATGCCTGCATCCCTGATATGTTCAGGGCCTCTTCTCATCTGCGTGACAGCATCAGCACTTATGCCCATCTGTGTGATGTGGCTGGACTGCTGGGTGTGAAAGTGCCCTGAGAACCATTTGCCTGGGAAATAAGAGTTATCAGACTCCCAGGCAGAAGTGGAGAAATTGTGGGAACAGCAGATCCAGTGGCCACTTGTTTTTGTAGATGAAGTCAGATTGGCATACATCTGTTGTGCCATGTGTCTTCCATGGCTGCTTTCATGCCATGAAAGTGGACACTATTTGGTCTGCAAAGTCCAAGAGAGATGCTAAGGGGTTCTTTGAGGAAAGCCAGGTGGCCATCTTTAATAGAATATGTTGTTGGGATTCTCAAAGTGGAGGAAGTGGTATCTATAAAAGTCTGGGAAGAACATTCAGTTGATGAGAGAATAAGAGCTAATAAAGTATTGAAGGGATTAGACAACTTTTGCAATGGATCTTGAACCTTTGTGTTGTTGTTGGATGATGTTATATTCCCACTCTGTGAAAGTATAACATCTAAGATTTATTGCTAATTGTAAAGGGAAAATGTAACTTGTTAAGAGAAAGATCTGGAAGCTCCTTTATTCACACAGAAAAACCACCCTCAAGAAAGAGACGAAAGATGTGACATGCCTCTGAATGGAATGCAAGATTCTGAGAAACCTTCACCACAAAGGATTCTTGTCAAAAACTTTAAAGATGGATTTAATCAAGATGCACATATGAATACCAACAATGCATGAATTAGTTAAACACTGGGAACCAACGAGCCTAAAGCCAAAACCAAAGGAGAGTTCTGCATTATGTGAGAGAAATCACAACCAAATGGAGGGAGGCACAGACAAGAT
The DNA here is from genome assembly GCA_902168405.1 of Peromyscus aztecus. NCBI lineage: Eukaryota > Metazoa > Chordata > Mammalia > Rodentia > Cricetidae > Peromyscus > Peromyscus aztecus. The sequence goes on from CABHPQ010141308.1 coordinate 14,041, forward strand.
GTCATGAGCAGGGAGGAACTCTGATGGACTAGACATGAGATGTTATCAGAGGAATAGTTAGTTGGTAATGTAGCCTGTTAATATAGAAATATTGTAGCTGAACACTGTACATGGAAGTTTTATAAGTTCCCCCCAGTGTCTGGGGCAGACACATAAAAACCTTCCATATACATAGGAGCTGGAGAGATGGCTCAGTGGTTTAGAGCACATACTGCTTTTGTAGAGAAGCCAAGTTCTGTTCCCAGCACCCATGTCAGGCAGTGCACAACCATGTGTAACTGCAGATCCAGGGCATCCAATGCCCTCTTCTGGCCTCTGTAGGCAGCTGCACTCACATACATGTGTATATGAGTGCACGTGCATGTGTGTGTGCATGCACACACACAATTAAAAATGAAATAAAATCTTAAAAGCCCTTTGCAAAACATTAACACTTCAAATCTAAGTATAGGCATAGAATTTACTATATTGCACAGTTCCCAAACATATAAGCAACTATTAATGATGGAATGGAGAACCCACAGAGCTGGCCCTTCACAGGAGGAAGGGCAGAGCTTCTTGGGCTCTGGTCATCAGTGCTGGGCAGTTTTCCTGCCAGGTTCCCTGTCTAGCTGCTCAGGTAAAAGAATAAGACATAAAGCATTCTCTTTCCATGATTTTCCTCCTCCTGCAGATGTTCCTTCCTTCCTAATGGTGATTCATCTTCCCTCCCGGGAATCCACCCAAGCAATATTTTTCCCTTGTACAATTTCACCTTCCCAGTTGGCATCCATCATCCGTGCCTGTCAAAATCTTTACAGTTTTGATTGGCTCATTCAGTGTGCAGTTACCCTTCTCAGTCATGTGGCATCTGAATGGTTGATGAGCCCGCTCTCTATGTCTTTATACCGTGAGTAATAAAGAAATCGACTAGCAACCCCTTGCTGTTCCCTAGCAGCTAAAGGCAGAGCCTCAAAGTTTTCCCTGCTTTTCCCCACATGCCATGGTAGGTCTGTCTGCTCATCAGCCACTTGCACACACAACCTGTCACCTGCAGCCCCAGAGTCCTTTGGATGTCAACTGCTAAACATGTCATCTGTCTGGGGACCTCTTTAGTTGCTGCTGCTATGGCCTGTCCAGAGTGGGTTCTCAGAGGCTCTCTCAGGTGACTAGGAAGGGGCCTGTCATCTTCTCCCCTGAGAATGGCAATGTACCCATACATACTCAACTCAGCAATTTGAGGATGTCCTGCCCTGGCGAGCAAACAGACAGAAGCCTGAAGATGATTCTCTGTCCCAGTGAAGAAGTGATGCTTGTGCACATGGAGGTCAAAGGTTGATGTCAATTGTCTTCCTTTTTGTGCTCTCCACTTTATCTTCTGAGACAGGGTCCCTTGAGGAACGTGGAGCTTGCCTATTTGGCTAATCTAGCAAGCTAGCTTGCCCCCAGAGTCTCTGCATTTTGAATGCTGGAATTACAGATAAACCACCATATCTCTCCAGCTTTTAAATGGGTTCTGGGGTTCCAAACATTGTCAAGTATTTTATCCACCAAGCTGTCTCCCTAGTCCTAGGGATGAATTATTTGAAAACATGATTATATATAAGTATATATATGCCATTCATATTTAAAGTGTAGAACTGTAGCCCCATAACGGTGCCATGGGAGGCAGGGCGGGAGCAAAGGGAAGGGGCCCACTGCATTAGACAACCCCCGGTTTACTGGTTTAGTTACTCCATGCCCCGTCTCCTTGTCTGTGTCAGCACAAAGCTTAGCACTCATGCTTAGCACAGGTTCTTTGTGATGATGGAGTGAATTAAATACATATAAAATAGTGATGGAAATACCTGGCACTTTGTGAATGGGAGCCCAAAGTAACAGTGTTATGATTGGTATTAAGATTATTATTATTCCTACCACCATGGTGGCTTCTTTTGTGTAGATCATTTTCTACATGAGCATGTTCTGGAGGATATGCCTATAATTAGGATGTAAGCAAAGCTGCTCTCCAAGGCAGCTCAAACAAGGCTTATAAAACAATAGCACTGCTATAAGCCAGTGCTTGATCTTGGTTCAAAGCATACTTGGGTTTCATTTTTATTTTGTTGTTTGGATGCTAGGGACCAAATCCAGAGCCTTGCACAAGCTAGGCAGGTATGCTTCTGAGCTGCACTGTCAGCCAATTAACAATTTTTGATCTATTTGGGGATCATAGGAAATTGAAAGCATCAGAAAACAGAGGAGTCGGGTGGGGCTGGGATATACTGATAGCTTTATGATCACAGGTAGAAGTTATCACAGGTCTCATAACTTGAGAAAACTCATACGATTCCTAAGCATGATAACTATGAGCGATCATTTGTCTAACACCTATGTGTTGAGTGATTGCGGTTTTAGCCATTGTTCTGGACCAAGATAAGGCAAAAGTGAATGTGAAGGTCAAGGCCCTAGCCCAGGGAGATTGTGTTCTATGCCAGAGAGTGAGGTGGAGAGGAAGTAAATACATCTGAAGAATGACATTCTTTAGTACTAGAGAGAAAACACGTGATGAAACATGTAGTAGAGAAAGCGTGATGAGATGGAGAAATCTTCTTTTCCCCATTCATCATCATGGGTGAATGATGGGGAGATGATTCACTTGATAAAGTGCGTGCCATACAAGCCTGGGGATCTGGAATAGCCTTTTACACGGGTACTGTTTTCCTGTATGAAGAACTCCTTGATGCCTGAAGGCAAAGTCCCGAGTTTTATGATGTGAAACTCTATCAGGGCATTAGTTACGTATTAGTTCATTATTCATGTAGTAGTTACTTTTCTTGTAGCTGTGATGAAACACTTGGCAACAACAACAAAGGAAGGAAGGAAGGAAGGAAGGAAGGAAGGAAGGAAGGAAGGAAGGAAGGAAGGAAGGAAGGGAGGGAGGGAGGGAGGGAGGGAGGGAGGGAGGAAGGGAGGACTTATTTCGGCTCATCCTTCGAGGGTGCAGCTCACCATGGCAGAGAAGGCATGGGGGCCAGAGCTTGAGGAGACAGCTGGCTGCTCGATATTAACCACCACATTGGAGTGCTGGCCATGTATCCCTGGGCCAGTGGGAGTCGAGCTTCATGTTGGTCATACATCTCTGGTCATAGCCATGGATCCTGACAGCCAAATTCATTAGCAAAGCTGTTTCAGAACTCCCTCTCTCAGTCTATAGAAGCAAAGAGCCTGAGAAGAATCTTTTTTATTTATTTTTTGCTTGTTAAATTTAAATTTTGTACATTAACTTCTTAACAAGCAAAGTGTGCCTCCCCCTGCTTTGGGGAACTGCCCCCGTTTATTGTGTTGGTGGGTGGGGTAATTTTGTTCCCTCTCTCATGTGTGGGATGCCTCAACAGCATTCTTTGTAAAGCCCCTTGGTGGGAGAACCTGCTGAATCCGTAAAGGTGTTATAATTTACTCTTTGAATACTCTTGAGCAGTGGCGCTTACACTGCTGTGTATTGCTGAGATAAAGGCATTGGCTGAAGCCCCACAGAGCGCTGCAGCCTGTCCGCACAGGGGGTCCTTGCGGCTTTCAGTCTCACTTTCTTCTGGACCCCTCGGATAAGAATAGCATGTTAACATGGGGTCAGGTGTTGCTTTCTGCTTAGAACTCCTTCAGCGCATTGTGTCAGAAATGACAGGAGGAAGGAGATTTGCCTGATGAAAATAATATCCAGATCCTGCATCAGTTCCCTGAAGCCTGATGAACAGAAGAGTTGGACTCTGTCAGTCCCAGCATAGGATACCTTTCCTTCCTTCCTTCCTTCCTTCCTTCCTTCCTTCCTTCCTTCCTTCCTTCCTTCCTTCCTTCCTTCCTCCCTCCCTCCCTTCCACCTTCCTCCCCCTCTTCCCTTCCTTCTCTCTCTTTCTCTACCCCTCCCTCCCTCCATCCCTCCTTCCTTCCTTCCTTTTTTTTTTTTTTCAAGACAGGGTTTCCCTGTGCAGTCTTGGCTGTCCTGGAATTCTCTCTGTAGACCAGGCTGGCCTTGAACTTGGAGATCCACCTGCCTCTGCCTCCCAAGTGCTGGAATTAAAGGCGTGTGCCACCACCTCCTGGCTACGATACCTGTCTTTCTGTAGCTGGAATGCTGAGCTGGGCATTGATGGCTCTACTTAAAGAAGACTGCAGGGACTAAGGAAATAACTCAGTAAAGTTTGTCTCGCAAGCGTGAAGACCTGAGTTTGATCTCCATCACCCGCCAGTCGGTAACTGAACCTGGTTTCAGTGTTATGCCTTGAGCAATGCATATGACTATCTATCTGTGAACAGTGAGGAAAGGGCAGAGCATAGAGGTAGTGATATGCTTAATAAATGGCAGATGTGGGCACTCTCCATTCAAACACCCTAAGCTTAAACCTTAATCAAGGTTCTGGAGGCCAACTGATGTGTCAGCAACTAGATGGCAAGACATGAAGGGTTCTAGAAAATCCCAAGACACAAGGGGACAGAGTGGAGGACTCCAGGTGATTCAGGGCAGCAAACATTTCCCAATTGGTCTTGTTTATGATTACTTTGAACGTTTTGAAGTCTAAATATGCCATGCACGTGCCTATCAGCTGAGGCCTGGCTTTGTAAGAGAGCTTGAAGTAGACTTGAGGTTCTGGAAGACTTCCTAAGCAGCCAGGCGATGGGTGGCATGTATGCTCCTATTGTGATAGTCTTGTTTGCTGCTAATGGAAGGAGCAAGAACCCACACAGCTCTGTGTAGGGAAACCGTCATCTGCCTCAGCCAATGTCCTTGCTGTAGAGATGACTCAGTCAGCAAAGTGCTGGCCGGGTAAACATAAAGGCCTGCGTTTGGATCTGTATTACCCACGTTAAAAACAAACAAACAAAACACAAGACTCAGAGGTGCCTGTCTGGAATCCCAGCTTGGGGGAGATGGAGACAGGAAGATCTGTGGGGCTTGCTAGCCGGTCTAGCTGCATCTGTGAACTCCAGGTTCGGTGAGAGACCCTGCCTCACTAAATAAGGTAGACAGTGATTGAAGAAGACATGCAATGTTGCCCTCTGATCTCCTGTACACATACCTGTGCACATATGTACACACATGTGTGTATGCACACACACACACACAGTATTTTTAAAGAAACATGTTTTACTTTAAACTTTATTATAAAAACAGCATTGCAAATCTTTAAAATCACATTTTTTTTTGTTTTTTGTTTTTTGAAGGCCATTATCAAGTGTCCCCTGGCTTCTGTGGCATTGTCTTCTTTCTAACACTGACATGGAGTATCTATCATTGTCCTGCAGCACTATTTTAGAAAAAATGAACAAATTCCCTTAGCATGGTCTAAATTTTAAATATGAAAAGGATTCTGTGTTTTTGGTTTGTTTTTCTTTTTTCCTTCTCATAGTGTTTGAGGATAAACCAGCACACGACTCTATTGTCCTTCCCCTGAGCGATTATTGCCCACATTCTTGATGTGAGCGGAGCGTTTCTGAGAAACACATTGATTTTTATTGAACTCAGTGGTGCCCTCATATCTGGGCATCACTGATATTAACATAAATCTTGGTTAACTTAAAATACATGAGGTCCTGGACTGGTGTGATCCAACCTTCATTCCAGATCTTGAGAGAGCCCAGGAGAGCTGGGTGATCGATAGTAAGCCTGTTTCTTTCCTTCACAGGCCCAGATGTGCTGGGCTGGGGAGGGGTTTGTGGAGGCTCAGAGACATGTGTACATGGGCTGAGTATGTGGGGTGTGAAGGAGTTTCTCCGTAGTTCTCACTAGCAAATTCAGTAACATTTATAAACACAATG
>CABHPQ010141309.1:0-11851 GCA_902168405.1 Peromyscus aztecus
AAAAACACATAAGGCAATTAACTTATTTTAATAACAGATGTAGTAAATTTATAATATATTATATTACAATATAATATATAATTGTTATATAATTATATATCATATAATTATATAAACAAATAAATTTATTTCTAATAAATAAAAAATACATTATTTCCCTCTTCCCTTTCCTTTCTCTAAGCTCTCCCATATTCTCTCCTTTCATCTCCTCCCATATTACTCCCTCACTCCCTCTAAAATTGACAGCCTCTTTTTCTTTCATTATTATTACTACACACACACACACACACTTGCACATGCATAAATAGCAAATACGTTTGGCTGAGTCTGTTTAGTATTTCTTGTGTGTATGTGATTCCGGGGCTGATCACTCAGTATTAGATAGCCTAATGAAAGGCTCATCTTTAGGAGAGACTAATTCTCCCTCTCTCAGAAGTCATTAATTTCCTGTAGTTCTTTGTCTAGAGGTGGACTCTGCGGGCATTCCCCTTCTCAAACTAGTGTATCTATAGATACTGTGGTCTTATTTAGGTAGCCATATTGTTGAGCTATCACAGGTGCAATTCCCCTATCATTTCTAGGATACACAATCTCAAACCCACTTTCCTGGGCCTCTCACTCTTACTTTCTCTCCCAATTCTGTGATGTTCCTTGAGCCCCGGGTGCAGGAATTGAGTTGTTCATGTACATATTGGGGCTTGTTTCCCACCATCTGTTGATTTCTGCATCATGACTAGTTGTGGTTGTCTGCAACACTCTGTCTACTGCAATGAGAATCTGCTTTGATGAGGGCTGAGAGCTACATTTATCTGCCAGTCTAAGGACAAATTTTTAAAATGTAGTTAGGAATTATGCTGATCTAGTAAGGTGGCAGTAGTAAGTCCCTTTCTAAGTTCTGTGACCTCACCAGCCCTAAATATTTAGCTAAGTTTCAAATATCAGGCATACTTTCTCTCCTGTTGAGTAGTCCTTAAGTTCAACTAGACAGCTGTTTGTCATCATCAAGATATGAATGTCACAACTGCAGCTTTAGGGACTTCTTACCAAGGTGGTTATTGTTGTGGTTCATAGGTGTTACAGACAGATAAAACTATCGATTGCTTCTCTCCCATGTCAGCTTGCACAGTATCTTTTAATGCAATGAAAAGTAGACCACAGGAAGGAGACTTTCAAGTTAGATAAAGACCAAACCTTCTGATTCTTGTGTCTGAAGTGTGTGGTTTCTTCAGCAATATGGACTTATCTTCAACTTCTGGGAGGCAACTACCAGCAACATCAATAGCCTATATTGTTTTGGCGGTCACTGGCCAACAATTTGAATTGTAATTTCTTATGAATGCTATTGAGGTTTTTGTTAGTCTATGGTTGTTGTGGGGAGCACTGTCAGCATAAGCATAACTTCATTTAAATATACATGCATATGTATGTGTGCACATGTGTATATATATATATATCTTATTTGTAATGTATATAATTTTAGATAAATATGAAATACCATTTAAAAGATTGACTTTTGTTTTTATTTATATGAATGTTTAAACATCTGAATGTGCATGGCATATGTGTCAGTGCAGGCCAGAGGAGGACATCAGATGTCCTGAACCTTGAGTTACATGTGGTTGTGAGCTATGAGATACAGTTCTGGAAACTGAACTTAGGTCCTCTGAAAGAGCATCAAGTGCTCTTCTCTACTGAGAAAGGCAAACATTTTTTTAAAGATCAATTTCTAACTTTCTGATGAAGAATTCTCTGACTAGGCAACTGAAATCATTTTTCTTTAAGTAAAAGTCTTTATTGATTCTTAAGTGGTTTGCACTGCAAGAATTTGAGTCTATATCCTTTTACTTAAGATGCATGATAGAATTATTGACCTATCCTGATTCAATCTCACAGCCACACAGTCTGGCACAGCCCTAACTGATGGGAAAGGGAAAACTCATAAAGCCAGCACAGCTGCTTGACAAAGATCCAGGATAGCTGAGCCATATGATGGCCACTGTGCCACTTTTGATTTTGATCCCCACCTATTGCATGCCTGGGGGACTTTTAATATTTGTACAATTTGAGGATATTGAAATGATGGAAAATTTCTTATGAATAATCTGTGCCTTCTTCAAGGAGTACTTCTTCTAAGCTTCTCCAGGAAAGTCCTGAACATACTACCCCTTCTGCTCTTAGGGAGATATCCTTATCTACTGGAAGGTCTTTCTTACACTTTGGAGGTTACACACATTAAGAAGTCAGAGGTCTCTTTATGAGGCTATGAGATATTCTTAAAACATTTGCCCCTGTACTTACTCAGGAACAGGATAAATCAAAACAAAGTAAACTTAAAAATGTCAACAAGATTCAGTGAGCTAGAGGAGTAGGCCACAGATCAGATTACAAGCCTCTTTCCTGCTGTACACTCAGGTGTTTATGTGGCATATTCAGCAATGAAGTTCCATTAGTTGAAGTTACCTCTGCCCCACACAGGGACTTATATTGATAGACAAAGAATGATGTAGAAATATGAAATAAGAATGAGGCATCAGAACCTCCCTTTCCTAAAAGTTAGCTCATTCAGGGCCCCTGTGGTGTCATATGACCAAGGAGCTAAAGAATGCCAGGATTAGATATATAAACAAATTCTATAAAGATACAGAATGTAAATATTTTATTATGCCAGAATTTGAATAATAATTGCAACAGCTCTGGCCTGAAGATTTTTCTTGGGCACTCTAACCATTAAGAGTTAATGATACACTGCTTGGGATGTGGCAATTTGCCCAGCCTGGCTTGGAGATTTTGTTTTGGTCTAGCATCCTTGAAGTCACAAAAGCTAACAGTCTGAGTACAGGCTGTCATATGCCTCTAGATTCTTAAAAATTGGGTAATGGGGTTGATGAGTAAAACTGCTTATAAAAGATAACTCTGTTTACTAAAGTTGAGGACAAATGATTATAAAAGATAACTGTTCTTTGGAGTAGATTAGAGGGAATATCATAAACTTAAAAACATAAGAAAATTGATTGGGCCTTTTCATGTTATATTTAAATACATGGGAAAGAAAGATAGGAGTTGACTGAAAGTATCATAAAAGGACATGACTTGGTGAGACAAGCCTGAAATCATAACACACTGGAGGTCAGAAGAAAGAGGATTTAGAGTTTCAGAGCTACATATCAAGACCTTGCTTCAACACAAAGCAAAAGAAAAACAAAAAAGCAAGAAATGTTGTAGTTTTATTTTTCTTTAAAATCTAGAAATGGTATATTTCCTTTTAAAAAAATTAGAACTCATTTTTTTTATTTTTATTTTATAATTAACTTAATTTCACATATCAGCCACTAAATCCCCATCCTCCCTCTTCCCAGTCCCCAGCCCTCCTCCCCAATCCACCCCCCATTCCCACCACCTCCAAGGCAAGGTCTCCCCTGGGGAGTCAGCCCAGCCTGTAGACTACTGGCAATGGTCGAGAGAGTGCCTGAGCTGACCTGCTCTGGTGTTCGGATGGCCCAACACCCTGGTTGCCATGATAGAATTCTCATCCACTGTCTGATGGAAGAACATGCAGAGATCCATGGCTGAGCCCCAGGTAGAGCTCCAGGAGTCCAATCGGAGAAAGAGGAGGGATTGCTTGAGCGAGAGGTATTGAGACCATGATTAGCACTCATTTAATTCACTAGAGTAAATATAAAGAGAAAAAATGGATTGCCCCCTGTCTTTGACTTTAGTGTGGAAAATAAAGTCTATCACAAGGTCAGTTTGTGGCTTGGTGAAAGTGTTATTTTACTGAACTGCTTGGTAGTTCATAATTCCCACTCCACTATCTCTCTCCCTTTTTCAAGAAACATATTCTATGATGTTGTTTGTCTGTACAGATCTTAAAAGCACAAGTGGAGAAAAATAATCTTTGTTATTTGGAGCACATGCTCTTGATTTCTGTTTGTCTCTAAAGTGTCATGGTTTCTGTGTTCCTAATTTCTCTTTGTTTCTTTCTTGATGTTTTTTAATCCTTTGGAGTGGTCTTAGTCATTGTTCATATTGCTGTGAAGAGACACAATGGCCAAAGTAGACTCTTACGAAAGAAAACGTTTAATTGGGGGCTTGCTTATAGTTTCAGAAGCTTAGTGCATTAACATTATTGTGGGGAACATGGAGGTAGGAGTCTATGGAGCTGTGCCTGAGAGCTACATCCTGATACATATGCAGAGAGAGAGAGAGAGAGAGAGAGAGAGAGAGAGAGAGAGAGAGAGAGACTGAACCTAGCATGGGTTGTTGAAACCTCAAAGTCTGTCCCCAGTGACACATTTCCTCCAGTAATGCCACACCTACTCTAACAAGGCCTCAACTCCTTGGTTGCTGCTTTTCCTTCTCAAATTGTGCCATTCCCTGATGACTAAGCATTTAAATATATAAGCCTATGGGGGCCATTCTTTTTCAAACCACCACAGGGTTGTTTTAACAAAGCTTTGAATCTGGTTCAAAAATATTGGTTTTACCAATTTTGCAAGTACTATATTGTAGCAGGAATCTTAAAAGTTCTTATTAATAAAATCAAACCTGAGCCAGGTATTGGGGTGAAACTGGAAGATCAGAGAACCAGAACAAGCTACAGCTACCTCACCTCGCCAGATCCTCAGCTGGTCTTGTTTCCTCAGACTGGAGGCCTCTGAGTCCTCATCCAGAAAGAATCTCAGCTGAACTGCTGTTCCAAAGCCTGAAAGCTTAACCAGTCAAATGCTTAACCAGGCCAAATGCTTCTAGTTTCTGGCCCTCACACCTTAAATACCTTTCTGCTTTCTACCACCACTCCCTGGGATTAAAGGCTCGCTTTCTGGGATTAAAGGCGTGAGTCACCTTACTTGGCTGTTTCCAATGTGGCCTTGAACTCACAGAGATCCAGAGGGATTTCTACCTCTGGAGTGCTAGGATTAAAGGTGTGAGTGCCACCATTTTCTAGCCTTTGTATCTAGTGGCTGTTCTGTCTCTGACCCCAGATAAGTTTATTAGGGTGCACAATATTTTGGGGAACGCAATACCACCACACTATATATACTTAAAACAATGCTTTATGGAAATTGAAAAATTCCTTCTTTCAGTAAACCTATTACCCTTCAGTTGAATGGCAGGTTTGTAGCATTCCATGAAGAACTATTAGGGCAAAGATGACTGCAATCACTTACCCAGTGTTCTTTATTGGAGCAGACATTTTAGTAGATATGGAAATTATACATATTAAGCTATCATTGCTGTAGATTTCATAATTCTAACTTATATAGCAATGATTTATCAATACTATCTATCACATATCAATTTCTTTTTTAAATAAAATAATCACACACCAAACTTAACCAAAAAAATATCTAGAAGTGTAAAATTTAATGTGAAGTTCCACAGCTTCTGTTTTCAATGCCAATTCTAACATGATAAAAGCTCATTAAGTTGTATAGTCTTTAGGTTTTGTTATCTAGTTCTGTGTCTTACTCACAGATTAAGAGTAGGAATAAATACTCCAGAAAAGGAAAAAAAAAAAAAAACCATCAACTTCATCAGGAAACCTTTTCTTAGACATTTGGAGTTGAGCTAAACTTTGAATTATAAGGAGAACATGTTCAGAATCACAGGAAAGAGATATTTTAGCAAATCATATCATAAAGGGTGTGGGCAGACCAAAGGAGCACACTAACACATTCTGCTCACTGTTCCATAGTGGGGTTTGCTTTCTCCTCCCTTTGTTGGTTAGCCCCCGGCAGCTGAATTCCCACAGGAGATTTCACTTTTGCTTGTCATATAAACTTCAGCTCCAGTCTAGCGAGGATGAAAGTCTCTCCCAGGTCCTCCCAGCAGCATTTCTCCCATTTCATTTGACACCGGCACTCCATCACAGCGATCTTGGCTCCTTCCTGACTCCCTGGGTTATAAATCCTCCGCACACCACAAGGTCAACAGCAGATGAGGCGCAGGGGCTGCTGGAGGTGCTGACAGCTCCATCTTTTCTAAGGCAACGGGAAAGCCTGGTCCTGCAATTCAGTTGTAATCTTGGTCCACGTGTCAAATGCACTTTCATCTTCAAGTGTGTGGTGATGATTGTGGACTGTGTTTCTGTAGGCCTTAACTGTATTTCCAGAGATGAATCTAGTGGTATGTGTGGTCCCGTTTTAAAGTTTCTGAAATTGCAGGGGGAAGAAGGATCTATCATTTCAATGGACATGAGTATCAGGGAAAAATTAAGCCCAGAATGTCAGAGGTGGGTGTGCAAGTGCGTGTGTGTGTGTGTGTGTGTGTGTGTGTGTGTGCATACTCCAATTTTCTTTATTCTAAGATGTCATTTTCTTTAGGAATAGCATCCCTTGTGAAACAATGGCTTTAGAATCTTATTTAACTCTTTGCATTGTGGTTATTTTTTACTTTATAGTTGTTTTGTAAAACAGCTGTTTTTGTAAAGGTTACAACAAAATACAGAAAATTAAACTTTTGAGATTTTCTGTGTTAAAAATATTATAGTAAAGCCAAGTCTAAAAATTGACTTTCCCTGAAAGCTATCCACATGTAATTTAAAATATACTAATCAAAGAAATTTCAGCAAAGAATCAAGAGGACAGTGTTATTTAAACAATAAGAAGCAAAGTTAGCTGAAGAGATATAGTTCATCAGTTAAAGATGGCCCTACCACAACCTGCACCCACCAAAGCAGGAAGGAAGTAAGGGAAAATGATATCTTAAGTCTCAGCATTTGGTCTAATAACACTGAGTAAAAGGCAGGAAATTATATAAAAGTAAATAACCCACAGGAGGTAAAAGCATTAAAGATCACCACTGGGTTCCAGGTGAGCTCACTGCAGTTCCATCTGTGCACAGTACCCCATGTTTATAAAGGTCCTATCATTGTCTTAAAGCACTGTCATCACACTCTTTAAGTCCTTCCCAGTGTGGAGATAAGTGATCCTTCAGTTTGCTTTTGACTGTGTGCCAGTGTGATAGTTCCTACAGCAGGTTTTACTAGGTTAGAAGAAAAATCCTAGGCGAGGTACTAGCCGCCTCTAATGTATTTTGTAATCATTTGGTGGATTTAAAAGCTGCTGGGCTTGGGCCACATGCCAGATTAGTTGTGGAGAAGCCTTGGCCGAGGTGGAGGAAAGAGTAGTGGAGTGGACTGTGAAGTTACCAACACTTTCCCACGCTCTCCAAGTGACTATATTGTGCATCAGGAATAAGCACCAGGGCATGCAAAACGAATGACAACATAACACAGACCTACAAGGAGCAATCACATTAAGTGGTAAATGTAGAATGCCAACTATCCATGAACCTGCAAAAGGGTTTATTCTATGTCCTTCTGCATTTGAACTGGATATTGTTGTTGGCCAGAAAAGTCAGGAAAGGGACTTCAATGACTATGCTAATTTTCGTGCTCTATCATGAGTCCTACTCAACAGAAACAATCTTATATTCCACCACTAAAGTACAGAAAGACCCTGACACTGATATTCAGAATCTGAGGGAATGATATTTAGCATCATTTACCACGTGGCCACAGCTGAAGTCTGTTGAAAACTCTGGCATCCTCTAGCTGATAGAAAAGAGAGTTTCTGCTGTGCTGTCTACTAGTCCAATTAAATCTCTAGTTGTAGAGGAGGTAGTGTAAATAGGTAAGACTCTCCTTAAATAAACAAAGCTCTGTGCTGAGATATAGATGTGTATACTAAATAAAATTTTTTATTAAATATTATACATTTAGATATTGAAAGAAGAAGTTTTAACACTCCCTCATGGATAAGGTAGCAAGGAGTGCAGGCAGTTCTTATTCAAATAGGATTTTTTCCAGTGAAAGATTCTCAGTATTTCCTGAAGGACAGAACAATCAGGAGAGTACTAGTGGTATCTCTGTGAAAAGATGTTAGTCCTTAGAGGAAACTGAATTCTTCCTCTGTTGTGGATAGTGCTCTGGTCAGAGAATTTCAGAGGTGCAACAGTGACAGTGTGAACTAATATCACACATGAAGTTTTGGAAACTGGCTTTTGAGTTACCTGTTTGGGAGGAGTCTTAACTTTGGTTCTCATTGAACATGGCTGGGTTTGCTGGGATTTAAATCCTTTGATGGGTCATTAAACTTCATTGAACTTATTAAAACTATTAAACTACGGTAAGTCCAAGTATTTTATGTCAAATGTGATATTGATATAGAAATGCAAATGCCAGGAATATCATCAAGTTTCCTCCATCACTTTATTGCTTCTAGCACTTCCATCATTTATTATTTTCATGTGCTGAGAATCTTTAAATTCTTCTACAATATAGAAGGCAGAAGTACTAAGTACTTTGGTTTTGTTATTATGCATTGGTACATATATGAATTATCACTCTATACATATTCATATACAAACACCATGTTGATATATGGGGCAACCTACTGACACAGCTGGAAAAGATGAAGTCAAGAACAGTTTATGAAGCAGGAGCATTGTCTGCGCCAATTCAAAGACTTTGTGTTTTATGAGCTAGCTTTTCAACATGGAGGTTATATGTTAAATAGAAAAGTATTTTCTCTTTAAGTAGATCTGAAGTCAGTAGTAAGGCAATTGTAGATGGATATTGAAGCTATGGTAAAAGATTCTCAGTTCTAAGTTGAGATAATAGTTTTGTTAAGTGAGTAGATTTAAGTGCCTTACAGACAGTCATGTGTATATGAGTGAAATGTTTTATTATATCTTTACATGATTTTCTCATTCTTAGTTTGAAGGTCATCTTTCAAAAACCAAATTCCAACTTTAACAGGAGTCTACAAACATGTCATTGGAGATGTATATGCTTACTAATAAAATACATTTGTTTCAACGTTTCAACTTTCAAAAAAGAAGAAAATCTAAATGAAAAAAACTCAAGATGGAATATGGACTGAAAGCACAGGATGTTCTCAATTTTATATGAAATCTTCAACAGATAGCCAATGACCCCAAAATATCAATATTATATCTCATTGATAAAGCTTACCAGTTACATAGTTATTTGGTGGTCCAACAAAGAACAACCTATCCGTGAAGTAATAGAGCATTTGAGTATTTCTATGAAGCAGAGAAAAAAAATACTTCATGTTCTTCTGATTCTAAGGTCAGTGAGAGGATATTGATTTCTTCCATGGAAAAGTTAGATGGGCATTAATACAGAAAAATATACAAATCAGAATTTCCTGTCTAGGAAATAATCATGCCTACAATGGACACTTCTTCCCACCACAACTTAATATAAAAATAATCCCTAACTGGCACATCCACAGGCAAACTTGATCTAGACAATCCCTCACCGAGACAGTCTTTCCAATGATTCTATATTGTGTCAAGTAGATGAAAAGAAACACATTAACTCTTTGATATAGTCAGAGCACCTTATCTTTGTTAATACACTAAGATGACTACTTTAGGTGTATAGATGTTAAATTGTATAAATACATGATTAATTTTATAGTAGTTTCAGAAAATAATAAAATCAAATTATTTATTCTAAAATCTGAAATTTGGCACCAAGCATCTTCCACTGATGTTTCTGATAAAGATTTGCATTTGCCAAGGGCAGTGTTGGCTCTTCTGATCCTAGCACCAGGGAGGCATAGGCATGTGGATCTTTTTGAATTCCAAGCCAGCCTGATCTACATACATATCGAGTTTCACTCGAGCCTGGGTGACATAGTCTCAAAAAAATATATTTTCAAACCATCTGGTGGAATTGCTTTCTGTTATGATTACTGAGCTACTTTATATTTTAAATATAAAACTCTACTTATTTTATTATGTGAACTCTCATAAAGCAACTTAATTTCATGTAATCCAATACAATGAAATGTTAAATACCCTCTTATGACTATAGGGAGAGATGATGTTTATCATCACAGAGAGAAAAAGACAGCTATTACCAGAAACCAGGCATACCTCCCTGCATTTAATTTCTGAGTGTACCCATTCCCAAGCACATTTCAATAATGGAATAGAAGCTCTTCAGAGCAATGCAACATCAGTTCTCAAGATACTTTAAAGAAGCAATAATTTACTAAGATTGAAAGAGGAGAATAGGGATGGGAAACTGTATATTGTATGAGAGAAGAATCTACTTCCAAAATAAGAAAAGGAAAGAAAAGAAAAGAAAAAAAAACAGCAAACAGGTATTGCAATTTGGGACTAATGAAAGTGAACAAAGAAAATCCAAAGAATTACTTTCAACATTAAAATGAGTTAGAATGGGGAAAAATAAGATAGAATAAAGGTTAAAACTAAATGAGCTATTTCAAATGTGGAAAGTTTCAAGAAATTATCAGTGCCAAGCTGACATTTTTATTTAAGTTGGGTTTCTAAGTTTCCCACCCTTCTTTCATGTGAACAGTCATCAGAGTTTTCTGGTAAATTACATTTAACTGAGCTTCAGAACCATCTAGATTATTATAATTTAATTCTCAACTCCATAAGACTGCCACGGCTTAAAGATGAACAACCTGGTAAAGAGGTCAACCTTTTGCCAGCTTCCAGTTAAGTACCAAGTTTGATCATTACAATTTTTCTCCTAAGCCCAGACTCCAAAACCACTTTGACTTATATTTTGTAAATCTGGTCCAAGGCAGGTCATATAGAAACTGATTTCCCTCGTCTCATTTCTTCAAGCATATCTAATCCAGTCACGGTGGGGCATTAAAGAGTTGCCTGGAGGAAAGGTTTGGAGTCTTGCTGCTTTTCCCCACTGCACTGGCTTACACAATTCTCTGACTTATATTCTATCCTTTCACTGTGTTCATAGGTAAAAGCCAAGGAGACAAGAAGAAAGAAGAAATTCACAGATGTCTTTTGATTTTCTATCTTTCTTCCCCATTCTTAGCATCACATATAGTCTCGGCCATTTCACTTGAACAGACAGAATTAGGACAGAATGCTGGTTACTGTAGGGTGTGGAGGTTTTTTTAATTTTTTAATTTTTAATTTTTTTTAACCTCCTCATGAGAGCTGGCACCAAGCAAGAACTCCTCCGGTCAGTGCCTGTGACCCCAACACATTCATCTGTTTGAGAGCGTTAAAAGGATAAACAATTTTAAAAATCCAAGTGCTATTTAATTAAGTCAGAATTTTCGTCAATATAGGAAGCTGCTAAGGAACAACTCTAGCAAGCTCACACACTGCTATCCAGGGAAGCATTCAAACAGGAACACTCTTTCTCTCAGGTAAGGCAAAAGCACCTCTTCATAGTGCCAGGTAATTCAGTAGGAAGACTGTCTACACTCACTAGTCACATGACTAGGAAGCTTTTTAACAGGTTGAGGCTTCCCTTAATCCTTCTTCTTCTTGAGTTATGACTAGTGTTTACTGTTGTGAAAAGACATGAAACAGTGTATATGAATGTAAACTAAGATACGCTATGTGAGTATGTTCTAGTATAAAATGAAATGCATTGTTTTCTGCTAATAAAAATTAAATACATAATAAAATTATAATATGGTGAAAGCCAAGAAGATTCTCAATCCACCTTAGGTTATCTAAATTTATCTTTTAAAAAAATGTTTATTTTTATGCATATGGGTGTTTTGCCATCATGTATGTATGTGCACAAAGACAGAAAAGGGTATTTGATTCTTTAGAACTAGAGTTATGGAGAGTTGTCAGCTGCCATGTGGGAGCTAGAAACCAAACATAGGTTATCTGCAAGAGCTGAAGTGTTTTAGCCACTGAAACATGTCTCTTGCCCACATCCTGAATTTATTTATCTTTATAATTAATTAGTCAAAATCTTCAATGTCTATGATTGTTTCTTTCTTTCTTCCTTCCTTCCTTCCTTTCTTTCTTTCTTTCTTCCTTTCTTTCTTTCTTTCTTTCTTTCTTTCTTTCTTTCTTT
>CABHPQ010141314.1:0-10211 GCA_902168405.1 Peromyscus aztecus
CTGGAGTGGGACTGTGGGTCTGAAGTGGCACTGTAGCTCTGAAGTGGTACTGTGGCTCTGGAGTGGTACTGTGGCTGTAACACCAGCTACTGTATCTACCACACCTGGCTGCATGGGAGGCTCTGGCTGGGCAAATCTCTATCTGTAGCATATCTTTCTGCAGCAGAGAAAGATACGCTGCTTAGTCTAGAGCAGTGGTTCTCAACCTTCCTAGTGCTGCAACCCTTATGTTGCAGTGACCCTCAACCACAAAATTATTTTTGTTGCTACTTCATAACTGTAATTTTGCTACTGTTATTGACTGTAATGTAAAATATTACATTCTTTTCTGGCATCTAAGTTGCTCTAACACCTCATAGACATGGTTTATATGTTGGTCAAGGTCATGTAGATCCATCAAAGACTTTGCTGTTTCATAAAGATCCTGTCTCGCCAAAGGACTCTGCAGATCCACTAAAGCTCCATCTAGTCTTGAGGTCCTTATTGAATCCAGCTCTTCTTAAATCTTTGGCAAACCAAGTCCCACTGAGCTAGGCATCATACATTGATTTCTTTATACCTAGTTTTCTCGGTTGTGCCTGTCCCTCCTCTATGGTCCTCCAGCCCCTGGTATCCATGGAGACTTCCACAGATGATGACCAAATACCCACAATGGCTTGAAATGCCACTCCATCAGGGACTGACTCCCCTTGACTGCCTCAGACTGTGTAGCTTGTGTCTCAAGGAGAGATGCATGCATATTGCTTAGTTTCTCTGTTTCTACTGCCCCCACATCCCACAGCCTCACAAGCCAGCTTGTGAGAGTCCTTCCCATAGACCAGGTGTAGCTTCTCAACTAGGAATGGGTCCTTTGAGCCCTCCACTATCCAGGCTGAAATATGGACTATGTTGACTTCATGCAGATCTTGTCTAGCAAGCACAGCTGTCAAGAGTCATGAGGAAACTGCCTGTCACGTCCAGAAGACAGTTTTGCAGGTGTCTTCCCTGACATCTGACTTTTACAATCTTTCTATTTCCTGAGCCTTGGGAGGAGGGCCTGTGATGGAGATGTCCCGTTGGAGATAAGCAGTCACTTCTTCTGTGCATTTTAGTCACTTGTGGTTTTCTGTGCACTGCAAAAAGCTTCTCTGGACAGGAGCATGAGCTGGAACAGTATATGGGTATAAGGATAAGCAATTAGAAGGAAGTTTACAGTGCATCAGTTTAGCAAAATCATAGGAGCAGGTTCTCCCACAGGACCTATGGCCCCTCAAGCCACAGGTTCTTGGCCAGATACATATAGTATTAGGTATGAATTTTTCCTTGTTGAGTGGGCCTTAAATCCAGGCAGACATCTGTAGGTCACCCCTCAAGACACTCAGGCCAGTATTACCTTCTTTTTATTGTTTCATTTAATCAACACTTTTTCATTTATTTTACATACTGATCACAGTTTCTCCTCCCTCCTCTCCTCCCGTTCCCTTCCCCCTGACTCCTATTTACCCACCTCCCCATCCACGACTCCACTCAGAAAGGGGCAAGACCTCCCATGGGCTTGAATAAAGAATGGCACATCAAGTTGAGGCAGGACTGAGCTCCTCCCCTTGAGTCAAGACTGGGCAAGGTTATCCAGCACGGGGACTAGGTTCCCAAAAGCCAGCAAAGCACCAAGGACAGGTCCTGGTCTCATTGCTAGGAGCCTTACAAACAGACCAAGCTACACAACTGTCACACACATGCAGAAGGCCTGGGTTGGTCCCATGCAGGCTCCCTAACTGTTGGTCCAGAGTCCATGAGCAGCTCCCCCAAGCTCAGGTCAGCTGTCTCTGTGGGTTCTCTCATTATGACCTTGACACTCCCCCCCACCATACAATCTCCTCATTTTCTTCAGCAGGACTCCTGGAGCTTGGACCAGCATTTGGCTGTGGATCTCTGCATCTGCTTCCATTAGTTACTGGATAACAGCTCTCTGATGAAAATTAGGGTAGTCACCAATCTGATTACAGTAGATGACCAGCTCAAGCACCCTGTCCATTATTGCTGGGAGTCTTAGCTGGGGTCATCCTTATGGATTCCTGGGGGGTTCCCTGGCACCAGGGTTCTCCCTAACCCTGAATGGCTCTCCCCATCAAGATGTCTCTTTCGTTACTCTCCCCCTTTGTCCCACCCCAACCCATCTCCTGTGCCCAGCCAACCCAATCTGCCCCCTCAAGTTCCCACCACCTCCCACAATTTACCCAGGAGATCTATTTCCCCTTCCCAGGGGAATCCATGCATCCCTCTTTGGGCCCTCTTTGTTATCTAGCCTCTCTGGGACTGTAGATCGTAGATTGGTTATCCTATATTTTACTCTTAACATCCACTTGATGAGTGAGTACATACTATGTTTGTCTTTCTGGATCTGGGTTACCTCACTCAGAATGATTTTTTTCTAGTTCCATCCATTTGCCCTCAAATGTCATGATGTCATTGTTTTTTCACAGCTGCATAATACTCCGTTGTATAAATATACAACATTTTCCTTATTTATTCTTTGGCTGAGGAGCACCTAGGTTGTTTTAAGGTTCTGGCTATTACGAATAATGCTGTTATGAACATAGCTGAGCAAATGTCCTTGTGGTATGACTGAGCATCCTTTGGGTATATACCCAAGATTGGTATAGTTGGGTCTTAAGGTAAATTGATTTCCATTTTTCTGAGGAACAGCCATATTTACTTCCAAAGTGGCTGTACAAGTTTACACTCCCAGTGGAGGAGTGTTCCCCTTTCTCCACATCCTCTCCAACATAAGCTGTCATCAGTGTTTTTTATTTTAGTCATTCTGACAGGTGTAAGATGGTATCTCAGAGTCATTTTGATTTGCATTTCCCTGATGACTAAGGATGTCGAACAATTCTTTAAGTATATTTCGACCATTTGAGATTCTTCTGTTAAAAATTCTGTTTAGATCTGTACCCCATTTTTAAATTGGATTTAAATTTTTAAATTTAGTATTTTGATGTCTAGTTTCTTGAATTCTTTATATATTTTGGAGATCAGTCCTCTGTCAGATGTGAGGTTGGTGAAGATCTTCTCCCATTCTGTAGGCTGTCTTTTTGTCTTATTGACCATGTCCTTTGCCTTACAGAAGCTTTTCAGTTTCAGGAGGTCCCGTTTATTAATTGTTGCTCTCAGTGTCTGTGCTACTGGTGTTATATTTCGGAAGTGGTCTCCTGTGCCAATGTGTTCAAGGCTACTTCTGACTTTCTCCTCTATCAGGTTAGGTGTAACTGGATTTATGTTGAGGTCTTTGATCCACTTGGACTTGAGTTTTGTGCAGGGTGATTGATATGGATCTATTTGCATTCTTCTACATGCAAACATCCAGTTATACCAGCACTATTTGTTGAAACATTTGGGCTTCTTTGTCAAAAATCAGGTATCCACAGGAGTGTGGATTTATGTCAGGGTCTTCGATTTGATTCCATTGATCCACGTGTTGATTTTTATGCCAATACCAAGCTGTTTTTATTACTATAGCTCTATATTAGAGCTTGAGGTCAGGAATGGTGATGCCTCCAGAGGTGGCTTTATTGTACAGGATTGTTTTAGCTATTCTGGGTTTTTTGTTTTTCCATATGAAGTTGAGTATTGTCCTTTTGAGGTCTGTAAAGAATTGTGTTGGGATTTTGATGGGGATTATATTGAATCTGTAGATTGCTTTTGGTAAGATTGACATTTTTACTATGTTAATCCTACCGATCCATGAGCACGGGAGATCTTTCCATTTTCTGACATCTTCAATTTTTTTTCTTCAAGGACTTAAAGTTCTTGTCATACAGGTCTTTCACTTGTTTGGTTAGAGTTATCCCAAGGTATTTTATATTATTTGTGGCTAATGTAAAGGGTGATGTTTCTCTGATTTCTTCTCAGCTGGTTTATCATTTGTGTATAGGAGGGCTACTGATTTTTTGGAGTTAATCTTGTATCCTGCCACATTACTGAAGGTGTTTATCAGCTGTAGGAGTTCCCTGGTATAATTTTTGGAGTCACTTGTGTACTATAAAATCATCTGCAAATAGTGAAAGTTTGATTTCTTTTATTACAATTTGTATCCCCTTTATCTCCTTTTGTTATCTTATTGCTCTAGCTAGAACTTGGAGTACTATATTGAATAGATACGGAGAGAGTGGACAGCCTTGTTTTGTTCCTGATCACTTTGAGTTTCTCTTCATTTAATTTGATGTTGGCTGATGGCTTCCTGTATATTGTTTTTATTATGTTTAGTTATGTTCCTTGTATCCCTGATCTCTCCAAGACCTTTATCATGAAAGGGTATTGGATTTTCTTAAAGGCCTTCTTAACATCTAATGAGATGATCATGTGTTTTTTTTTTCTTTCAGTTTGTTTATATGGTGTATTTCATTGACAGATTTTCATAATTTGAACCATTCCTGCATCTCTGGGATGAAGCCTATTTGATCATGCTGGATGATTATTTTTTTATGTATTCTTGGATTCAGTTTGTCAGTATTTTATTGAGTATTTTTACATCAATGTTCGTGAGGGAGATTGATCTGTAATTCTCTTTTTTTTGTTGTAACTTTGTATGGTTTGAATATCAAGGAAACTGTAGCCTCATAAAAAGAATTTGGCAATGTTCCTTCTGTTTCTATTGTGTGGAACAATTTGAGTATTGATATTAGTTCTTCTTTGAAATTCTGGTAGAATTCTGCAGTGAAACCATCTGGCCCTGGACTTTTTTTTGGTTGGGAGACTTTTAATGACTGCTTCTATTTCCTTAGGGGCTATCAGTCTACTTAAATTGTTTATCTGGTCTTGATTTAATTTTGGTATGTAATACCTATCAAGAAAATTGTCTATTTCTTTTAGATTTTCCACTTTTGTGGAGTACAGGTTTTTGAAGTATGACCTAATGATTCTCTGGATTTCCTCAGTGTCTGTTGTTATGTCCCCCTTTTCATTTCTGATTTTGTTAATTTGGATATTCTCTCTCTGCTTTTTGGTTAGTTTGGATAAGAGTTTGTCTATCTTGTTGATTTTTTCAAAGAACCAACTCTTTGTTTCATTGATTCTTTGTATTGTTCTCTTTGTTTCTATTTTGTTGATTTCAGCCTGGGTTTGATTATTTCCTGTCATCTACTCTTTCGGGGTGAGTTTGCTTCTTTTTGTTCTAGAGCTTTCAGGTGTGCTGTTAAGTCACTAGTGTGAGATTTCTCCACGTTCTTTATGTAGGCACTTAGTGCTATGAACTTTCCTCTTAGCACTGCTTTCATATTGCTCCATAAGTTTGAGTATGTTGTGCATTCAATCTTATTGAATTCCAGGAAGTCTTTAATTTCTTTATTTCTTCCTTGACCCAGTGGTGATTCAGTTGAGAGTTGTTTAATTTCCATAAGTTTGTAGGCTTTCTGTAGTTTGTGTTGTTGAATTCTAACTTTAAGTCATGGTGATCCGATAAGATACAGGAAGTTATTCCAATTTTTTTGTATCTGTTGAGATTTTCTTTGTGATCAAGTATGTGGTCAGTTTTAGAGAGGGTTCCGTGAGGTGCTGAAAAGAAGGTATATTCTTTTGTGTTTGGGTGAAATGTTCTGTAGATGTCTGTTCAGTCCATTTGAGTCATAACATGTGTTAGTTCCCTTATTTTTCTGTTAAATTTCTGTCTGGCAGACCTGTCCATTGGTAAGAGTGGGGTGTTGAAGTCTCCCACTATTAATGTGTGGGGTTTGGTGCGCAATTTAAGCTTTAGTAATGGTTCTTTTACAAATGTGGGTGTCCTTGTATTTGGGGCATAGATGTTCAGAATTGAGACTTCATCTTGATGGATTTTTTCCTGTGATGAATATGAAATGTCCTTCTCCATCTCTTTTAATTTTAGTTTGAAGTCTGTTTTGTTAGATATTAGGATGACTACACCAGCTTGCTTCCTAGGTCCATTTGGTTGGAAAATCTTTTCCCAACCCTTTATGCTGAGGTAGTGTCTGTCTTTGAAGTTCACGTGTATTTCTTGTGTGCAGCAGAAGGATGGATTCTTTTTTATATCCATTTTGTTAGCCTGTGTCTTTTTATAGGTAAGCTTCTTGTACCTTCATAGTCATGTCCTTCTTTAGGTTGGGAAATTTTTCTTCTATGATTTTGTTGAATATATTTTCTGTACCTTTGAGCTGGTATTCTTCTCCTTCTTCTATCCCTATTATTCTTAGATTTGGTGTTTTCATGGTGTCCCAGATTTCCTGGATGTTTACGTTAAGAATTTTTTAGAGCCGGGCGGTGGTGGCTCACGCCTTTAATCCCAGCACTTGGGAGGCAGAGGCAGGCAGATCTCTGTGAGTTCGAGGTCAGCCTGGGCTACCAAGCAAGTTCCAGGAAAGGCGCAAAGCTACACAGAGAAACCCTGTCTCGAAAAACCAAAAAAAAAAAAATTTTTTTTAGATTTAACATTTTCTTTAACATTGACTGATGAATCTATTTCCTCCATCGTATCTTCAATGCCTGAGATTCTCTCTTCCATATCTTGTATTCTGTTGGTGATGCTTGTAGTTCCTGTTTGCTTACTCAGATTTCCCATTTCCAGAATTCCCTCAGTTTGTGTTTTCTTTATTGCTTCTATTTCAACTTTCAAGTCTTGAACTGCTTTCTTCACCTGTTTGTTTGTTTTTTTCCTTGACTTTCTTAAGGGATTTATTGATTTCTTCCAATTTTTGTTCAATTTCTTTAAGGTAATTTTTCATTTCCTCTTTAAGGACCTCTATCATCTTCATAAACTTATTTTCAAGGTTGTTTCTTCTGCTTCATCTGTGTTGGGATGTTCAGGTCTTGCTGTTGTAGGATCACCGGGTTCTGGTGGTGCCATATTGCCCTTTATGTTGTTGAATGTATTCTTACCCTGGTGTTTACTCATCTGCTCTTCCTATTGGTGTGGGTGGTGGTTGTACCTAAATGGTCTACTGATGTTGCCAGAGAGGGCTGTCTACAGGGAGGACCCTGGGGTAGGTGTGGTTGGGCGACAGAGTGGGTCTTGTGGGACAGAATGCAGTGGGTGGCAGTGGTGGTGGTGTGGTCTGCCCACAGGTCTCTCACCTGCTGGAGGCTGCTCCAGAGAGAACAGTGGGGTTCCACCAGAGTAGGAGGCAGAGCCCAGCTGCCTTGCTGGAGCTGAGATGGGAGGGGTAGGGACATGGGTTGTGCCCTGGGGCTTAGGGCCTGGAGGTTGGGGCAGTTCAGCTGGGAGATCAGTCACTCACCTGTTCTTCCAACTGGTGTGGGTGGTGCTTGTGCCTATAGGGGCTGCTGTTTCGGGGGATTACCGGCCAAGGGGAAGATGATGGGGTCTGTGGGTTTGGGCGGAGGAGTGGGTCTTGTGGGAACAGAGTCCAGTGGGTGGCAGTGGTGGTGGTGCAGCCTGCCCTCAGGTCTCTCACCTGCTGGCCGGCTGCTGGGGACCCCCCCAGTATTATCTCTTTTTTTAAATTTAATTTTATTTTTAAAATTGTATGTGTATTGGTGTTTTGCCTGCATGTCTATCTGTGTGAGGGTGTTGGATCCCCTGAAACTAGAGTTACAGATAGTTGTGAGCTGCCATGTGGGTGCTGAGAATTGAACCCTAGGTCCTCTGGAAGAGCAGCCACTGCTCTTAACAACTGAGCCATCTTTCCAGCCCCAGTATTGGCTTCTTAATCTGAGGGTTTCAACCCTATGTGGAGTCACATAACTTAATGTGGGGGTGGCAGGAAGTGTGGCAAAGGGAAGGTTTTCTGAATGTGCAATAATTTAATATTAACTCACTATCAAAAGCATAATGAATCCCAGGTGTTTCTGGGAGTGCTTGCCTGAGTTGTATCACATGACTTCACCTCAGTCTTGGCTCTGAGTACACACTGTGTGTGCTTTGCACAGGGTATGTCTTTCCTACAGTTACTTTCCTACAGCTGTGATGGGACACCATGACCATGCCCACTTACAGAAAGAAAGAGTTTATTGAGGCTTCCATTTCAGAGGGTGAGTCCATGATCATCATAGTGGGAGCATTGCAACAGGTAGGCATGACACTGGAGCAGGAGCTAGAGCATACTTAGATCCTTGTCTGAAAGTACGATGGGTGGGGTGGGTGGGAGTGCTACCTGGGAATGACGGCATGGACTTTCAAAACCTTAAAACCTCCCCAGTGATACACTTCCTCCCACAAGGCCACACCTCCTAATTCTTCCCAAACAGTTCCACAACTGAGGACCAAGCATTCAAATATATGAGTCTATGGAGGCATTCTCATTCAAGCCACCACAGGGCATGTGGTCACACGATGCAGTGCCACCAAGTGCTGCACAAAACACTCCAGTGCAGATTCAAGACTATTGTCAGTTATGAACTACAGTGTTTACTGTACATGCAAATTCTGCTCATATAGAAACATAAAGGCTTAATTATGATAAACAAAGCCTTAGTAGTTGACTACCATAGTATTCAACATGTAAGTATCAAATTAAATTAAAATATCTTTGGATCATATTATGTTGGAGTTTTTTTGTTTTATTCCATTTTATTTGCAACAAGTTCTCACTATGTAGCTCTGATGGCCTGGAACTCACTATGTTAAGAACTATAGACCAGGCTGACTTGAACTCACAGAGATCTCCCTGCCTCTGCCTCCTGAATGCTGGATATAAAGACATTTGATTTTAAAATTGTTGTTTTTAAACTACTTGCTAACTTGAGTTTCATAAAAAAAAATCTTCAATGAATTTGGGGTTAGGGAAAATCTGGGATTAGAACAGAGTTTCCAATAATTGCTAAGAAGACCTTGAACATACCTCAGTGTTTTGTACTACTTACTTATTCAAAGCAGCATTTCCAGCATTGATAATTAGGAAATCAAAATATTAATCAATTCTGAATAAGTTGGAAGAGGCTCCATATCTTATAGTATCAAATATTCAGACAGTATCTAATTGTTTATCTAAACACAAATAATCACATTCATCTCATTAGCATGCAAATGTATCTTTGTGTCTAACAAATGGAAAAGGTATCCATATACTAAACAATTATTTTTAAATGAATTTGTGATTTATTATTAACAAAATTTTAATTTGCATACCTATTTTATATACCTAGATAGCCCATAACAGTCAAAACTTTTCCCATGAATGCAGGTCCGGATGAACAAAGCTTCAGAGGCCTTCCTTGCTCTAGCCATGCACTATTCCTGGCCTAGAGATTGCTTAAGAGTAAAATCAGCATAGCAATGTGGATCACAGGGATCAGGGCAAGAAAAAGCTTCTAAACCTTGCTGTAGAACAATCTTTGTACACTGTAAATATGTATTACTCTCATTGGTTACTAAAGAGCTGACAAGCCTATAGCTGGGCAGGAAGAGATTTGGTGGGAAAGCCAGACTAGGAGAATGCTGGGAAGAAGACAGGTAGAGTCAAGAGTCACCAACAGAGACAGAGAAAAGCAAGATGGGCATGCCATACTGAGAAATAGCACCAAGCCACATGGCAGGCAGAGTGTAAATAAGGAATATGTGTTCATTTAAAATGTAAGAGCTAGTTAGTAATGAGCCTGAGCTATTGGCTGAGCATTTATAATTAATATTAAACCTCTGTGTAATTACTTGGGAATGGCTGGTGGGACAGAAATTTCTGCCTACATAACCTAGTCCACTGAACTCTGTCAGCATGCTTCTAAAAGAACTCACCACAAGGGAGGTGACATGAGAGGACTACCTGATAGAGACTGCATCATGCTGATGAATGTGAACTACCAGCTTTGGGGACAGGGGTGTGTTTTCATTGTTGTCATTGTTTTTTCATATTCCCATTGTATTTTGCTCAAGACATTTCCCTCCAAATAAGTTGAGAACTATAGTGTTGAGAAGAAAGAGACCTCAAAAACTGTGAATGAGCACAAAAGAGATAGGGAGGATAGAAATGACTGAACTTGCTCTCAGGGACTGGAGAAAAAGAAAAAAAGAGGTTGGAATCTATACCAGAGTTCTTCACTCTCCCCTCCTTCTTATTCTTCATCATCTTCATCTTCTTCACCAATATTTTCCAATCCTTCTGCTCCTTTTTCATCACTGTCGTCATCATCATCATCATCTTCATCACCATCACCATTGCCCCACGCCCATCATCCATATCAGGAACCAAGACGCCTGGCCAAACATCATTTTTGATGATATCTCTCTCTCTCTCTCTCTCTCTCTCTCTCTCTCTCTCTCTCTCTCT